>JAPMNP010642955.1:0-11187 GCA_029874935.1 Atherina boyeri | reverse complement strand
TATGTCCATCTATTAGTCAGATGCCAGTCATGCATATGTGATAGAAACACACCTGGCAGCACCTTAATCTCAAAACGAGTGAATACCAACTGGAGAAGATTACAGGGATTTTGCCACATTTTGGGTTCACATTCAGCTGTGTTGCTCAGTCCACAGCGGCATGATCCTTACAAGTTATACCTTGTTGTAAAGGTGACTAATCAGCTTTTCCAAAGATGAATGATAAAATATCAACTGGTATTATTAAGGGGAGATATAATCAACCAAACACAAATTTTCTTACTTTTTATGTGACGTTTATGTGCAGAAATTTGGGCTTTTTCTTTGTTTTTCATCAACAAAACATTGAATTGTTCATAAAGTATCTTACTTTTCCAGTGTGTAAAGTTTGGGGTGATCTATTTGCCAAAATCCAATGATAATATTTAAAATTGTGTTTTTACAGTCACAGAATCAAGGTGAAATTATAACTGTAACTACAGTAGCTCAGAAGGGACAAACCAAACACTGCAAACAAAGCAGGCCTTTCACATATATTGTGGCCACTACATTTTGTAGGTAGTTTGGAGGTTTTCTGCCAGTATTGCCTTTATGTTTTTGCCTATTTATTAGGCCTAATTGAATAAAATTCAATTCATTTGAAAAATGAAATTGCATTATAACAATAAGTCATAAAATCAATTGACAGAATTTTGGAAAAGTTGGAAAAAGGCATATCTGAATTCTCCACAGGCTTAATCTGTTGAGATGTTTATCTATTTTTGGGCTACGATCTAGTGTAATCTTATTAAAAAGTGTGCAAAATTTAAGCCTTTATGAAGTACAGAGCTGAATAATAATGTAATCATCTTTACTTGAATGTGTAGGAAGGTAAAATCTCTCACTTTTAAGACTCTTTTTGCAAGAAACATTTGAAGAAATGATTGGTAATTATAAATCATTTTTCTGTTGCTCTTTTTTTTATTCTTGCCTGAAACAAACTGATTTTTTCTTGTCTTTTAAAGAAACAACAGAAGAAGCTTTGAGGGATCTGAAAACATAAAGATCATGTGGTTTTCATGGTGTCTTCTTCTGCCCCTTTTCATCATCTCCGCAGCATCTTCTTTCCTGATGTGTGACAGTGTTTATCTGTTTCCTGTCTGTCAGACCTGAGTGACCAAAGGTTCTTTGAGATGAAACTGTGTCCCTCTCTGATCGCCCGGTGCCTGTCCTGCACAAAGCCCAGACAGAAGAGTCCCATTGAATTGAGGGCACGTGGGCCTGTTCTGCTCGTAAAGTGGAGCGTAATCCCCCATGTAGTCAGGATCCTCATCCATTCCCTCCTCCTCCTCCTCCTCCTCTTCATCATCCTCTTTGTCCCATAGCGATGTGGAGACATGGTGGTATTCCCTGGTGTCCTCACACTCCATCCCTCGGTGGTAGAAGTAGCTGAAGTTGGACACGATGACGGGTACTGGCAAAGAGATGGTGAGCACGCCAGCGATGGCGCACATGGAGCCCACCAACTTCCCTCCAACCGTCCCGGGGCACATGTCCCCATAACCGACCGTCGTCATGGACACGACCGCCCACCAGAAAGCCTCAGGTATGCTGGTGAAAAGCGTGCCAGGACTGTCCACCTCAGCAAAGTAGACAGCACTGGAAAAGAGAATAACCCCGATGAAGAGGAAGAAGATGAGCAGAGCGAGCTCCCGCAGGCTGGCCTTCAGCGTCTGGCCCAGGATCTGCAGACCTTTGGAGTGACGAGAGAGCTTGAAGATCCTGAAGACTCTCACCAGCCTGATGATCCTGATGAGGGCCAGGGACACGGAGGGCTGCGTGGCTTTGTCCTTTGCAAGCTCTGTGCCCAGCGTGACAAAATAAGGCATGATGGCCAAGAAGTCAATGATGTTCATGATGTCTTTGAAGAAGTGCATCTTGTTCGGAGCGCTGATGAAGCGCATGACGAGTTCAAAGGAGAACCAGCAAATGCAAATAGTCTCTACTATGAAGAAAGGATCCTGGAAGGCGGCGAATGTGGGCGGGATCTGGATGGTTTCGTTTGGGATGGTGGGGTGAGGTGTGGTGGTGAATTGCTGCAAGACAAATAATGAAGCACAGGTGGTCACACAGATACAACCCATTTCCCTCCATTTTCTGCTTGTCAATACTTGGAAAGAGAAATATGAGAATAACGAGGAGAGGTGGAGCGGTAGTAAATAGCGCCATGGAGACGATGTTTACATGGGTGTAAACAGAGAAAAGAAGCAGGGGGGACAAGTGAGATTATAATCAAAGTTTGTCCTCAGCACATTTAAGGTATGACATCTGTCATCAAGATCCTGTGAGATCTGTGATACCGTGCTAACTTCTCTCTCCTCTCCTTTTTCACTCTCCTAGCTTTATTTTTTTCCACAGACTTTTATATAAATCACTCTCTATATGTAAGCACATATAAACATTACGTCCATGCGATGCTGGCTTGTGTTACAGGCATCTGACACTTCGCTTAAACCAGCTGTTTGATGTTTTTCTGGGCCGAAGCTGCAGGTTTGAAATAACTGGGCATTAGTGTCTTTTAACAAGTTAGATAAAGTTACTATAAGCATTCAGTGCTTTGCAGCACATATTGTCCTTAACACTAGGTAGAGCTTTTTCAGAATAATGCAGCGATGACGGTGTTCTGGTCAAAAAGTGCTGATTCATCAGTGGGACCATCTTAAAATCTGTATTTTGAAGATAATGTGAACTATATGTTCTAAAATGACCGTACAGCTGAAAACATGCCTCTCTTTTCAGCTCACACTGAACATTACAACCTTCATGAAAGGAGGATTTATAGCAGGACTTGTGGATTAGATTACATTAGTTTCCGCTGGGTGGACCTAATAAAGTGGAAACTGAGCACTTTCTTTTAGTGTCAGTTTTCTGTCCTTGTGTCTGTTGCTTTATGTAAAGTATAATCTGGAGGTTTTTACATGTGCAAAGACAGGAAATAACTCTCATGGGTTTGATCTTTGAGATATGCAACTTTTGGCCTCATTCATTTGAACACAACCGCTCAAATAGCCACAAAGCTGATCGGGTCTTTTTTCCACCTTCAGTTCCAGATTGAAAGCTCACATAAAGGCATTCACACGCATCCCTCAAGATCTAACCAATCAAATTTTCCCCCGGTGAATGACTGATTTTGCTTTGGATACAATAAGTCTTGATACAGAGTCTGGGAACAATGCTGTATAAATCCCATGAGTGCTTGCAGAGACCTTTTTCTGTTCCCCAAACTGCTAGAATCTGTGTCGTCTCCGGGCTACGCGAGGCTAATTTCATTCTGCGACAGTCATCAGAAAAGTTGATCTACCGCCGTCTTTTCCATGCCGTTCTCAGTGCCAGTGACTCACAGCGTTTATTAATATGGACTTAGGTTTATGTGTTGATGCACTCTAAGGGTTGTCCTTCATCTATATATAGCCTGCTAGGTCTCCAAGGGGTAATGTGAGACTAGCTCTCTTTGCTTGCCTTCACACTTGCTTCTCCACTTCTAAGCCCCTTCACTCAGTCTCATTTCTCACTCATTTTCAAAGTATCACTTCATCTAATTGCACCCGTTGGTCTGCGGGGGGTCTTATGATTGGTCAAAGAGGCAAAGCATCTCACTGTCTCCCTCCTCTAAAAGTAAACCTCCATCCAACCTGCTGTGACTGCTCTCCTCTCTCGTCACTCTTGTTTATTCCACCCGTGGTTTAACTGCTCTCCTCATCCCCTCCATTCCTTCCGCTCAGCCTGAGTGGATCAGATTTAATGACAAGTCCAAAATAATCTCAGGAAAAAACTTGCTCTTGCTTCCTCTCTCTGCTGCCTTTGCTTCCTCCTCCTTCAATCTTGATTCTGACATTTTTTTCTCTCTACAGCTAAGTGCTGATAAAGACGTTGTCCTGTAAGAGCTGGTTGATGTTGAGCGAGGTGACACCTGTCAGCGCTCCTTGTCCTCCTGTGCTCACCTGATTACGTTACAGCGTTAACCTATGTTTTCATTGCTCCCTGTCAGTAGCCTGCCTGCTTCTTCCCTCATCTGATTGTCTTCCTCGTTTAAACAAGCCGACATAATCACATCGGTAGCACGTGTCACCCGGCGACCCATCCTCACCTCTCTCCGCTCCTTCTCGTTTCTGAACTCGGGCAAAGTCTCCAGGCAGAAGATGAGGATGGAGATGATGATGACCATGACGCTGATGATGGCGATGATCCTGGCTCCACCGGAAGACTCCGGATACTCAAACAGCATCCAGATGTGCTGCTGCCACTTTTTGGGGGGCAGAGGTCTCTCCTCCTCTTTGGGGAAACCCTCGTCTTCTTTGAAGCGGTCAATGATTTCCTCCCCGAGCTCGTAGAAGTGCAGCTCCTCCAGGAACATGTCGAGGGGGATGTTGGCGGGCCTCCGCAGCCTCCCGCCCGACTGGTAGAAGTAGAGGATGGCATCAAAGCACATGCGGTTTCTGTCTAGGAAGAGTTCGTTACGCAGGGGGTCGAAGTAGCGAAGGCGTCGACGGGGGTCGCCGAGCAAGGAGTCTGGAAATTGAGAGAGGGTTCGAAGTTGGGTTTCGTAACGCATCCCTGACACGTTGATGGCCAGGCGTTCGGTCAGAGCGCAGCCACTCTTCCAGTGGCAGGGACGACGGTTCTCCCTCCTGGCCAAGCTCCTCGGCTCCTTCTCACTGCTCTCCCTCTCCAGCTTGTTGAGCTCGTCTTTGCTCTGCTTCTGTTCATCACTGACCTCTTCTGCTTTTTGTTTTTCATTTGTCTCCCCTCCTGCATCCATCCCTCCCCCTTTGTCTTGACTGTTCATGTCTTGGTGTCGGATATGTGACTTTCTTCTTACTTTTGTTGTGTTTTTGTTCTGGAGGGGAAGAAAATCAAGGTTACTCTAGCCGTGAAGACAGAACAGGATGCAAACTCAGGCATAGATATGGATTGAAAACTTAAGACAATCACTGCAAAGCCGAATAATAATGCTGATATTAAGCAACAAATGTCAACAAGTCGCACATCATCAGAAAAATATATGAATATATTCATGAAAATGATAAATACACTCCAAAGAAGATGGATTTGAGAGGAGAACAGAAGCATGAAATACGTGAGAATTGTACATTTTGTCTAAAACAAAATATTTATGCAGGAATATTGTATTGTTTTGGATTAGTTTAAGTCATGTAAAGGCTGTGGCATTAACAGAAGCAAAAACTGCGCATTTTCACCCCTTTCTTCCACATATCTTCTATAACTTCCACCAAATGAGCCATGCAAAACTCTCATACATAGGTGAGTATAAACCCACCTCGACCCCGTCTCCTCACCTGTCTGCCCTCCTGCCCCACTGACTCCCTCTAATCACACCTCCAGAGAGGGACCATGACTCTCCGGCTGTACCTCCACCTCCAGGTGTCTCTTGTGCTGACCCTTCCCTACCGTCTCCAACAGCTTCTGTACTAGGTCCTTCATCGCGATGTCCAGGAAAGCCCTCCCAATCGTCCCTCCTTCATGAGCAGCAGGGAGGAGGCAGAGGGCTCCTTCAGGGGCCGCTGTGGCGTTAATCTGCAGCCCTGGGTGAAGTTAAGCTTGTTTGTAGGTCACTCACTGTCTTGACTTGCACCCTTGCGCGCTCTCTCACGCTCAGCGCGCTACTCAGGGAATGCTGCAGGGAAGAAATTCAATCTTTGACCCCTCTCCAGCTCCAAGAAGGCCACTGCCTCTGCTCCCTGCACTTTCCTTTTTTTTCCCTGTCCCAACAACCCTTCCTGCCCTAAAATGTTGACCTTTCAACCTCCTCACTCTCTCTTAAACATACTGTACATGTCTGCATGCATGTGTGCACATCGGCTTGAGCTTTCATGTCGCACAATCAGGAGAACTCAACAAAAAAAAAAAGATTATAACAGAAAATAAATAGAGAGCAGACTGGTGTGTCTAATCCCGATTTATACTCAATAACTTGTGGCTCGTTGTTATTTTTGGCTCGCAGCTCTTTTCATAACTAAATCAAAGCTGAAATCTTTGTTTCGGCTTTTGCAGAATTATGAACAAAATTGAAACCTATAAATTACTATGTACTGAATATGAAAATATAAATGTCTGCATCGTCTACATCGTCACGCGCATTAAAACTACAATCCCCGGGAAAAGCTCTTGCAGCATTTTAAAAGGTTGGTTTCATTTTCTTCTGTGTATGCTGCAGATTTGGATTTGTAGATCAGTGAAATAAAGTGCGTGTGCTGTTATTTACATATATTACTTACTTCTGATGAATAATAGTTTCATGGTAAAAAAAAAAAAAAGTCATATTACACCTTGTTTTAAATTGTTATGATGATGCATTGTTTGATGTGTGTGTATGTGGTGTTGCTTGTTGTGGGTTATTTTGTTTGCTTTTGGTTGGGGATTTAGTATTTCCTTTATTTATACCACATATATTTATGTGTGATATATGTATGTATGGATGGATTGATGGGTTGAAAGCTTCATGGAAGCTGTAGAAAGCCTCTATGGAAGAGCTGATTCACACAAAATAATAAACTCTTCAGTTTTACCGATGACAGCTTTGGTATGGAAATACGTGTGTGAATAAAAGGAAATGAAATTAAATAGATAGATATACTGCTTATATTTATCTTTAGAGAGAAATTTATGGAGAATGCATAAAGTTGATCGCACACTGACATTGTATCAGGAAGGTTAGGACAGTTAAGTAGAATCATGCTGTGGTATTTCTTTCATTTCTATTCCTGTCTTTAATTTCTTTTATTTCCTTCTCAAGTTAGTTTTTAATTGACTTTTTAATACTTTTTCTGCACCCTGCTGTTATGCTTTTAATGTTTTATATAAAGCACTTTGAATTATCTTGTACATGAAATGTGTTATACAAATAAACTTTCTTTGCCACAACATAAAAAATGTCAATGTCTCTTATCATGTGTTAGGTGTCGTCTTGGTTTGAGAATGTCTAAATATGAACAGTAGGATCAGGAATATTTACATACAGGCTGTCACCAGAACATTAAGGGTCGAATTGTGGTTCAGACAATTTAAGGTATTTTTTTTTTGTTTGTTTAATTGTTTATATTTGCGGTTAATCCTCTTTTTATAGAACAACGTGTTATGCAATAAATACTTAAAGGTAAGATGTGTGAGAAATGTATATTATCTTGTCATTTTGGCTTTTTGTGTTTGTCCCACTCAGGCTCCTGTGATTGCCTGGATTGTTTACACCTGTGTCTGTCAGGCTGTTGAGTTTTCTCTGGGTTTCCCCTGGCTATCCTTCCCAACATCTCCAGATATCTTTACTTTAGTTCAGACTTGTCAGTTTTCTGAATCTCAGCGGCTCCTTTTATTGTTTCCCTGACAAATCAGTCAAAGTAGGTTCTGTGTGTAATACCCTCCTGTCTCCTGTCTGCGTGATTTGCAACTTCATCTTCATTTGAAGCGTTCAAATGTTGTTGTTTTTTAAGTATACTGTTGTCTAAAGGTGTGAAATTATCTTGGATTTTTTTCCAAGTGTAAAATGGGTCAGCAATAAATCTGAATCAGATTTGTAATGGCATGACTAAATGAGCATGACCTCATCTCCAATGTGGATTCCTAATCTAAGTTTAAAGATATGTTTTTATTATTTCTTTATCCAAACTTGCCATTTGATGTTCAGGTGACTGAACTGGTGCTTTCCTGCTTTTCCCAGAGATCCGTTTCCTTCCTCACCGGACAACTTAAAATGGGGATTTTATGCCTTTTTTATTTCTTTCAGAGTATCAACTCAATGCCCTCCTTCATTGTTAGACCAGCAGGTGAAACATTCAAAGTGGGGGAGCTTTTCCAAAAAAGTTGCTTCAAGGATTTTAACATGGACTGAGAGAAGCAGCCTCAATCTTCTAATCTTTGCTATCTTTCGCTGGATAGCAGTAAGTTTGAAAACAATCTATTTCTTTGCTTGATTTTTTTTTTTTTAAACTTTGCCTTATGGACAGTCTGCGGTGTAGCCTTTAGTCAAATTAAAACCCTAGTTCTTATGGTATACTTTTTAAAAAAACACCTTTTGGACATGTAAAAGTCATCTATTAGTTGATGTTGGTTTTTAAAAGATGCAACTAAAGAGCATAATGTCTGACAGTGTTGTTTCAGTCGACACGATTTGAACAAATCTGATTTTTGGGTGTGAAGCTGCTGGGATGTAGAATGCCTTAACACTTAGTATCACAGAGTGTAATGTTGTTGGAGCATTTGTAAAGAGATGATTGAAATAAGTCTTGAGTTGGCAGCTATATAACCAAGTCAGGCAGAATGATTCAGATTTAGTCGGACCTGTAGAAGTGATGTGTTGCTGATGTTTTATTATTTCTGTGACACCTGTGCACTTAGCTCTACTAACAGCAGCTGAAAATAAGATTTTGCTGGCATCTTTTACTTTAAACGAGGTGTGTTTGTCTCAATAAAATGTCTGCAGAAGTGTCCTGAACTTTTCAACTCTTTTTTTTTATATATATATCTGTTCTCAACCTAGGCCTACTGTGTTGTTATAAACAGTTTGGGGGTGATTACATTTCCTTTTTATGAAGCTTTTATTCATATCATAAACTTTTGTATGGTAGAATGTCTTCTTGCTTTATGTCTTTATTGTTCAACACAGTAGCTGGATCTGAAAAGGTGTCTAAAAAATGAAGTGCTTTCTCTTTTCTCGACTCTGTTTCTGACCCTAAAAAGTCAAAAAGCAGCTGTACAGGCCATCATACTACAAATGGTCACATTAAATCGTGATATTACCCGACTTTTTGGAAGTTTTGAACTAAAATGGTGATTTCCAAACATCCCGGAGGTGCTTGAACGCAGCAGCGCAAACCCCCTTTTCGATGGAACTTTGAACCTCACATCAACAAAAAAAGCTGCGGTGACAGTTGGTGTTTATTTGACAAAGTGGAGGAGACTCTGAGGCTTGAACATTGAATAATTGCTCCTGATCTTCTGCAATCTAACAGGTCGCGCTGTTTGACAGCAGCGCAGCTTTTTGCGGCGTTTTTCCCGAACAGATCCGCACAGCGTAGCCAAAATGTCCCTCCGCTACCACAACAAAGTAGTTGTTGTCACTGGAGGATCCAAGGGGATTGGCAGAGGGATTGTCAAAGTGTTTGGTATGATAATCGTCCATAATTACTCTGTGGGTTTGCATGTTTTAGGAATTGCCGAACTAAAATGTTTGGGTTTCTGTGTTTGTTTTTAGTGGAAAATGGAGCCAAAGTGGTGTTTTGTGCAAGAGGTCAGTAGGCTAGCAACTGTGATTGAAAACACTGCAGCTCATTTAGTTAACTGGCTGCAAAAATGTATATTGTGTCCAAACTACTTTTACACACAGTAAATGTGACTTTTAAAACACATTTTTATATTTCAATGAAGTCGTGCATGTCTTGTAGGTGCAGCAGGTGAAGCTCTGGAAGCAGAGCTCAACATAACGGGATCAGGTTCATGCAGATTTGTCAGGTGTGATGTGTCCAAAGAAGAAGACCTCAAGGTAAATCTGGAGTTGTGGCTGGTTAGACTACACTAATAGTATTCTATATATCTGTAGCCACATTATCACTAGCTGGACCTCAGGGGTTTAACTTTATCTAGATCCATCTCACCTGTGGCTCTGATTGTCTCTGCAGAGACTGATCGCAGTCACAGTGGAGCATTATGGACACATGGACTGTCTGGTCAACAATGCAGGCTGGCGTGAGTCTCGCATTTCTTCTCTCCTTGCTGCAGACACAAGATTGCATCTGCTGCTTAATATGTGCATGTTTTTGACTTCTTCTTCTTCAGACCCTCCACATAAACCCACAGATGACACCACAGCAGAGGAGTTCAGAGATCTGCTGAATCTGAACCTCATCAGCTACTTCCTGGCATCTAAAGTACATTTTACACTTGTGTTCAAATGATTTTAGGGAAACTTATGAAATGCTGATCTCTACAGAAACAGATGAGGATTTAAATTTTTGTTAGAAAATGTTTCTGAGACAGAATCTTTAAACATAACTAATTCAAACTATCTATTCAATAATTTTTTTTACCACCATACAAGTTGTGCAATTTCATGAAAATTTACACAAATCAGATGAGATTAAATATCTAATAAGAGATGCAAGATGCACTTGAAATAATGTAGTAATTTCCAGGTTTAACACATCTGCAACAGAATAATTTGCATGAATTACTACAGACTTTGAACTCGGGGTAAAAAAAGGGGGGGGGGAGACTACTTTTGAAGGGACATTGTGTAAGAATTACTGCCATCTAACATTGAATTCGTGTATCGAATAAATACGAATAATGAACTCTTGCACGTCAACGCGTATTGCAACAGCGGTAGCCGCCGTGTATCAAAAAGCCTCGACAACACTGATTAAATCATGTCATCCATTATAGTTGTTAATCTATCATTATCTAGATTATTGGCCCTGTATGCTCAAACCAACAACAACAAAACATGCAAGTTCCCTATGGTGTTGTTGACTCTATCCAACAGAGATGAATTGTAGCTTCAACAAGTCGTCTCCATGCTTTGTCTTTGTTCTGTTAAGTCACTGAACCAGGTTCCTTTATTGCTGATTGGAATGCTTATATTTATCTGGTGGGAATGTTTGTTTACATGGATTCAGTAGCTTTCATAGTTGCTGTTTATAGTTTCAAGATGGCCGACTGTCATGGAGCTTCCCTACTGGCTGACCTGTCCGATGTATAAACACATCTAGAATTCTTTGCTTAAGAGAATGTATCTGATTATTAGCAGAAGTCACAATACACCAATGATAACACATTTATAAATGCAGACATCGACTTTGGCCAGTTAACAGAAAATGTTACACAATGTTCCTTTTTTAAAGCCCAAAGAATAAAATGGAAACTTTGATGCAGCTTTTAAAGCAGGGGTGGGGAACCCTGGCCCTCGAGGGCCGAAGTCCTCTAAGCTTTCCATGCAACTGTGCTCCAACACACCTGACTCAAATCAAATGGCCCCTACAGCCAATGAAGTTCTTTTTTTTCTTTTTTTTTCTCGTATCGTTTTTTTTATTTCATTCTCAAATATTTCAGCAGATAATTAATCAAACAGAGGATTTAAAAAAAAAAGAAAAAGAATAATAGTTACAAAACGGAAATTGAAGAGTGTTTACAGAGAATTTG
>JAPMNP010642939.1:0-13874 GCA_029874935.1 Atherina boyeri | reverse complement strand
TGTTTGTGCCTCCGCATCATCGGCACCCACACCCTGGGTGAAAGGGCCTTTCTGTGTGGAGTTTGCATGTTCTCCCCATGTTCCCTCATGTGAGTTCACAAAAACTCACAAAAATATGCTCCAGTCCTGGGCTGTACACTGCCTCCCCCAGATCTGGCTGGAATAACGTGTTCCTTCCACACGATACGTCCAGCTGGGGAAACCCTGCCCCGTCGGGTGAAAAGAAGGGCCTGCTCACTCCTCAAGTAAAGAAGGAGGCTTGAACTCAGTGCAGGGCCCTCCCGGGGTCATAGCATAGGGTAGGAGGAGCACCAGGTGATAAAATGGGAAAAAAAACGTAGGATAAAAACATTTAAAAAAAAAAAAAAAATCTTTATGAATAAAATGGAATAGTTTTTAATCGAAAATCGATTTTGAATCTAATCGTGGCCCCAAGAATCAGAATCTAATCGAATCGTGAGATGGTAAAAGATTCCCACCCCTATGTATATAATGTGTGTGTGTATATATAACAGTGAGGTGTCACAAACACATGCTTTGCCTCATTTTAAGGGTTAGAACTATTAAAATAAACAACTGAATTAGCAGCATTGCTTTAGAGGCGAACAATGTTATCATGTCCTCATAGACATCTTGTGAATAATAGATCGTTACATTATGTATTCTGTTAGCATGATATTTACATAATCAAAGTGAAAGTATTTATTGGATGGCAAGCACTGTCACATTGATTTGAACATGTTGACTGACATGGGAAACTGGTCATCCTTTTTAATTTAGCTAGGCTAGCAGTTGGGCATCTCTCCTGCAATTCTAGCCTAGCTAACAGTATTATCATGACACAGTCAAACGGCCAATCAGGATAACTTTGTCTGAGTCTGAAATTGGTTGGAATTGTGGCACATCTATAATGCTGCACAGAGTTGAGCGAGCGTGTTGACAAAACTGCGCATGGATGGTACGCTGCAAGCGTGTGCGCAGATGTGTAGCAACATGCTGAGGAGAGAACAGTTAGGGAGCAGATGAATAAAACTGAGGGACCGATTTATCATCATACATCTACACAGATGAGAGCAAACACGGAAATTAATTTTGTGTGCACAGAATTTATTTTTGTTTGCTTGGATTATTTATTTTTTTGCGCTAGAAATATTTTCTACACAAAATGTAACGGATATGGTTGCTAAAATAGATTGCCATCACCGGATGTCCCTCTGCTTGCACGGGAATGTAGTACAACGATAATGCCATACCTTTTTAAAGCTTTCCTCAGTAATCAGTAATGATGCCTGTGTTTCTAGCACTATGACATTTTGTAGTTTAAGCAGGGACACCTTGCAGCCTCCTTTTTTAATTCAACTCTAAAACATTTCATTCAGATTGAGTGGGGTTGGGGTGTGATTTCCTTCCCATTATTCTTGCATTGTGTCAGTCTGCAGCGGCAAGATTTTGACAGCAAAGTCGCACGCTTGAACGAGATCACGCACTTTAAGCATCTGCCTCATCAATCCCACACCTCAGAGGTGCAATTGATGGTCTGCTGTTAGTGTGATGAGGAAGTGGGCAACACCACATTTCAGCCTCCAGTGCTGCAAGTGTTTTATATACAGCCTGTCTGTGGCCTATTAAGTTCCAGGCAATATGTCTGAAACAGTTTTTTGCTTGTCACGCTTTGGCTTGTGTTCTTACTCTGTTATTTGTTTTAGATGAATACTGGGGAAATGGACTCATCGTACTGACATGTTGATAATAGCTGCCCTTGAGCCTGTGTGTTGATGTAGTGTTTAGCTTCTCAAATGCCTTTCAGGATAGAGTGCATTCTGGGAATCATAAAACACCGGCTAAACAAAGGGAAACTAAATATCAAAAGTTTCTGACAGGAGGCCCCACTTGTTAATTGCACCGTTGTGGAAGACACTTACATTTATTCCATAAATTTTTTTTTTTTTTACCTGTCACTTTATTAGGTACACCNCCCCCCCCCATCTTCAGAACTGCCTTAATTTCTTGTGGCATAGATTCTACAAGATGTTGGAAATTTTCCTCAAAGATTTGGCTCCATATTGACATGATAGCATCACAGAGTTGCTGCAGATATGTCGGATGCACATCAGTGATGAAAATCTCCCGCTCCATCATAACTCAGATGAGAGATGCTCTATTGCAGTGGTTCCCAAGCTGGGGGTCGCCAAATCATTGTAAATAAATATAGACCTACATTTATCAAATAAATTTGGGTGCGAGCAACAACGTATGTCATCTTGGGGTCATGGCTCAAAAAGTTTGAAAACCACTGCTCTATTGGATAGCGATCTTGTGAATGTGGAGGCCATCCAAAGACAGCAAAATTATTGTCTTGTTCAAGAAATGAGTTTGAGATGATTTGAGCTTTGTGGCATGGTACATTACTGTGCTTGAAGTAGCCATCAGAAGATGCTACACTGTGGTCATAAAGGGATGGATATGGTCAGCACAACTACTCATGTAGAAGTGTGTTTAAACCATGCTCAACTGGTACAAAGGTGCCCAAAGTGTGCCAAGAAAATTCCATCAAAAGCCTGAACTGTTGATACAAGGTAGAATGGGTCCATGCTTTCATGCTGTCTATCAAATTCTGAGCCTAGCATCTGAATGTGGTCAGACCTTTTTCTCAGACCTTTTTCTGCATATCTTAGAGTTGGTTGCATGTAAAAATTCCACTGAATCAGCGGTTTCTGAAATACTCAGATCAGCCGCCATGCCACATTCAAAGCAACTTAAATCCCCGCTCTTACCCATTTAGATGCTCCATTTGAACTTTCTCAAGTTGTCTTGTCTGTGTCTAGATGCTTAAATGCATTGAGTTGCTGCCATCTGATTGGCTGATTAGTTATTTGAATTAACAATGAATTGAACAACCTAATAAAATGGCCAGTGTGTGCATTGCTCAAAAAAGAAAAGTCTTGACATTTCCTTGTATTTTGAGTGTGTATGAGAGTCGGGTAGGGACTCTTTTGCCCGCTCTTTTGTTTGGGTCTTATTAATGTTAATGTCTATTTTTCAGGAAGAAATTTCAGAGTTTTCAAGACCGGCGCCTCAGAGTTAATGAGGAAGACTCTTCCAAGTTAAAGAAAGCCAGAACGGATGGAAAATTTCATGAAGCTTTGCTTGACAGGTATGAAAACAAGCACTTTTATGGTTTCTTTCTTTAGTTTTGCTCCAACTTGTCAGTTTTTGTGTAACTATTCTAGCAAGTAGACAAACACCAAAGATTACATAAACTGTATCCACCTCAGCTCTTGTCTTAGCAGGAAGAATAAATGTGTCAAACAAACACCTATTGTAGGTTTTCAGTAGTAACATTTTTATTTAAAAAAAGCTTGAAGATACAAATGATTTTAAACTCTAGAGAGATTTTACCTCACACAGGTCCCTCAAATATATACTTTTTGGAAAAGACCATTTTGTCCCCCTCCTATAGTAGAAAGCCAGGAAAGGGTTGGCACTTTAGATCAATAGCATTGTGAATGTTATAAAGCCAGTTTGCACTGTCAACCTCCAAGTCTGAAACATAAACCCAGCATACAAGTGGCTGAAACTATAGTTCCTGAATTAGACCGGATCCTAAAAAAGATAGATTCCCATTGAATCTGCGTTAAGATTTCCAACTTTACACCAGAAATTAAACATGTTTAAAGTTTACAATATAATATTTTTTTTTTGAATACTTAATGTTATCCCTTATTTTGGTTGCTGAGTGAAAGGTAAGTGTTTTGACCACTCCCTGATGTTCTAAGCTTCTCAGTAAAATGCAAAAACACAAGGATAGTTTAGAAATGGAAACAAGATCAAATACAAAAGTCAGTGTCTCAAAACTGTAATCCACAAACCAAACAATGAAGAAGGCGAAATCCATTTTTTAAAGTCATTGCTTTGTTTTAACCAACTTTAATGTGCTTCATTTTCCATTAATTACGTTTTTTTTTTCCTCAAAAAAGATTATAGGATGATAAACAGAAAAATAGAAGTTTCCCCAAAGAAAAATCAATATTTTATTTTATGTACAAGTGTAATTTAATATTTAAACTATACTGAGATTTTTTTTTCTGGTGATATTTTTTAAATCTAGAGAATCCAATTGACCTACTTTAATATGTTGACATGATTTATGTGGACATGATGATGATGATGATGATGATGATGATGATATGTGAAATGAAATAAAGTATCAGTACTATTCTCTCTGTAATACTGATTTGTAAATGTATTTTTTGTTCCAGGAGAAGCAAAATGAAAGCAGACAGGTACTGCAAATGAAGACTTGATGGATCCCTGCTATGTCTCGTAAATGTCTTTAACTTTGTAGATGCGGTCATTTGATGTAGTATTTGATAAAACTTTTTTTGTTTTGATCTTTTAAATAAACCTGCTGTGGTTAAATCAGTTTTTCTGTTATTTTTGTTGACAGCACATGCCCTCGTGCATGTTTTTTTGAGGACTGTTGTGGTTATGAGATGACCCAGTGACCTTTTTATTATAAATGATTAACTCTGAAATAATTGTGAAAACATCTGGGTAACAGGATTTGCTGTCTGTTTAGAATACTTTGAACATTTTGAAAGTGTGCGTGTGTGTTTTAACTTAGCTAAGATGTGAATAAAAACTAGCAGAGTGGGTGGTATTCAGAGCAATCAGCTACAGACTGACCTGTAACTACTCTGTGGTGAAAGTTCAGTGTATATGATTTATTTCCACTGATTACATCAGTTTGACTTTAAACTGTATTGCAATGATTTACATGAAGAACCGTGTTGTCAGAAACATTGGGTTAATTCACCTACGCAAGTCAAAATGTGGGAAAATGAAACAAAGCAAGGTTTCTTCCATTAGGGCTGCTTATCCATTAAAGATACACAAATATAAACTATTCACCATGGTTTAAGTGGTCCAAGAGATCATTGAGCTCTTTGTATTTCCCTATAAAATATCTTAAGTGTCCCAGGAAGACACAAAACTAGTTTATTATTGCAAAGCATTTCGTTGGTGTTTTATCTAATGTGGGGGAAAAATGGCCTGCCTACAAACAAAAATTGCATTTAACAGAGAAACACACTTTTTGTTGTTTGCTTCTCTGATGTGTCTTTAGCTCTTATCTGTATACATGTTTGGGTTTGCCATCCCAGCAGCATTACATAAATGTGCACCAGATAATCTGCGACCAGTTAGATTTGGTCTGAAATGCTCTTTACAGTTTCAGTTAATGATTAACTTTATCCCATAGGCGATGCATGCATTTGACAACCATGTGTTTCGCCCATGAAGTCTGCTTAAAAGTTCAATTACCGTACTCACAGTAAGAATGGGGCCTGAAATGGATACATGGTGAGCTCCATAGTAACAGTCTCTCCAACAGCAAAGCGTGCTTTGGGGTTGTAGGTGTATGGCTGGAAAGCGCTATGTAAGTGCAAAACCATTAACCAAAACCATATATATTATTATTTTTATTATTATTATTTCTCTACTGCCAGTACCAAACACTGATTGGTAGCAGTGCACTGGTGCCACTGTGCAGATGCAGATGACAATCTGGTAGACAACTGAAATGGGACAGAATGACATTGAGTCTGCAGACTGTTTAAATAAAATCATATCTGTTATTATCCATGAGGCAGTGCTCCTGTAATTTTCAATTGAAATTGATTCAGTTCAACAATCTATTTTATAACAAGGGGATGCATCTAGTTTGCCCTCTTTCCCAGTGAAAAAGCCAGATGTCTGTGAGTGCTAGTGGTTTTTTTCCCCCAATTTGAAAAGGATCGTGTCTTTTTCAGTCTTGTAGTCATGCTCTGCTAAAGAGAGTGAAGGGGGGCCTGTTCGTGCCCAGGTGCGTATCATTTACTAATACGCCCATGCAGTGACCATAAAGTGTACAGAGTACCGTTTTACTGATATAAAACCACATTGAGCCAAAACTGAGGTTAACAAATATATTCAGACACAGTTTAAATAGAAAAAAACAGGTACCACAAGAGGAAATGAATGCTATCAACCACGAGCGGTTTCACTGTTTACTTTTGGTTCCGTATGGAGCAAACCACTAGCGCATCTTCAACGGGTGATTTATACGACTATGGGTATTTTTCTCTTTTTTGACAGAGTGTGGCTTTGGAGGTAAAAAAGAAAAAAAAAGAAGAAAGTGAACTGTGTAATCGAAGACGTATGTGATTATTTTTTATGTTTTTTTATTGCTGCAGAATGCGTTTTAATATCTGACATTTCCCTTTAGAAAAATAGGTTCGCTCAGTGTCACGAGGTAAACAGAAGCAACTTCCGCAAATAACTTGATGTCATAATAAACTGACACAAGACAGACCGTCAGAAGTTTGGGTTAGTCTCCCAAAATGGGTCACCGGGAGTTTCTCATGTTCGCTGCTTTGCTCTCCATAACCTCGACACAGTTTGTACCACCGGTAAGCGACATTTCTACTCATTCACATCAAAACAATGTTGTCGAAGTTGAACTGCGTTCTCAGGTACTGAGTTCAACTGATGTTTTCAACCCAAAGTCTCCTACACTGTTGATATTTACTGCACTATTTGTAATGTATTTACAGTACACAGAAGAATGTCGGGCAGGCATGTATCCACCAAATGGTCCCACGTAAGTCAGAAATATATATATATATATTTTTTAAGAACCTGTGTGTGCAGTCACCTGAGTCACTCTTCTTTTGTAATACATTTGCTTCGTAACTACTATGCCGCCTTCAAGTTCTCCTCGTAAATGTCATTGTCTAACTCCAATACAATTCCAGTTCCTTAGTCGTGTGTTTAGTTTATAAACATAATACAATGGGCAGCAACTGTATGCGTTATCCCTGTGCTGTAACTGCAAGACAGCAATGAAAAAAGAAAATAAACAGACGTCTCTCAATGAGTGGCCATTAACATTTTTGCAAGCCAACTGGATGTCTTCTATAGCCTACCTGAATAACACTGACACCATCAACTCGGATAATGTTATCTAAACATTGTCTTAAGCGTCAAAACTGAGTAGACCTTGATTAGTTAATCAATTAAGTAATTTATTAACCAGTAATGTAAAATATTATTCATGTTTAATTTATCTTTAGAAGCTGATGCTCTTAAGCCTGTATCTCAATGAAATCTGAAGATGTGTTTTTTTGGAAAGTATTGTAAATGTTTTTTATATTAGAATACACTTTAAATTGACGTAATATTGGTTAAGTATGCTTATAACTAATTCTAACCTGTTAGCTCTCAACACAACAGCCCACTCATACTCATATAAGTGGTGCAAAGTTTTAAAACAATATTGAAGTTTGCAATCTATTTATTTTCAACTTTGGCCTCACATATCTTACTTTATTGGCATTTTCCACTGAAACAACGGTGTGTAGAATTTGGTAATCTTTTGTGATTGAATTACTGATTACAAGCCACTAAATACACTCACCGCCTCACCCACCCTTCCTAGCAGGGTGGAGAAACTTTGATGGCTGCTGAAAACACAGAAATTCAGCTCTGATTTAGAGCTTTAATTTGTTCCTTCTGGACTACTGTAAAAACATAGTGGTGAACATACTGGCATCATGTGCAAAAGTGGACTTGTACATATAATAGTTTTTTTCTAAGATTCTGAGAACACGAAACTAATGAAAACACATGATTATGATTCGTAGACTATATCATGCCATTAAATGTCCTGAATGTTAGAGCACATATGTAATCTATGAGCCTTTTAAATTAATTAAATCAGTTAGATTGGACTAAAGCTGATTTTTTTTTTTCATCAGCAACGACACATTGGTAAAGCAAACTTAACTGGTTCTTTGCAGTCTGTAAAACTCACTACTTTTAAATTTATTTTAAATTCAAATACTCAGTCTTACAAAGAACTTGCTTTCCTCCTATCTGGCTTTTTTTGAGTTAAAAAAAAAAAAAAAGATTGTCTGCATAAAACTTGTTTTTACGTTTCCAATAGCTAATAAATCCACTATACAAGCACACTTTGTCCTAATTATGGTTCAGTCCGTTTCATTAGTTACAGAAAATGGCTATTTTAATTTTTTATCAGTCCTTTGTTTTGTTCATCTAATAATAATTTATCACTTGACCTATTATTTGTATATTAAACATGATTTAATTGTCCCATTAAATGACTTAGTAAAGCCAGTAGTTGAACTAACTTAAGAACTCAAGTCAGTTCAATCCAACAAAGGATAATATTGTGAATGGGATGTCATAATTCACAGCTGCAAACATCTGTATTGTTTTTACAACTTGTCTTTTTGAAACAGGTTTAAAGGACCTGTCAGTTGGTACACTGTGGATCTGGATTTACCACCCAGTAAGAGATGGACGGCTGTGATCACTGACAAAAAAAGTGATGTAAGTGCATTGACAAAAGATTAAAAATCCTATCTTTCCGATCCCACTTAAATGACACCCATGTTCTTCTTGTGTTCAGCTGGTCAACATGATTCAAGCCATCAAAGACTTGGCTGATGCTTTTGTTCCCAGTGGTAGGCTGATCGAGCTGGTCGACATCACACTGGTGAGTGTCAGCTGTTTCTCCAGTGATTTTAAATGCTATATTTTGAAGTGTCACAAGGTTTTTGTGATTTATAATGTGTTTTACGTTCTTTAGCCTTTAATGGCGAACTCACTACCAAGTCCGTTTGGCGATGAAATAAAAGGAATTGCAACAGATTCAGGGGTCCCTCTTGGTAAATGTTATCAATAATAGTTTTTATAATTATCAAATTAATCAATTCTCCACCTCAAAAAAGTATCACTGACTTCTATCCCTTCTCCTCATAATTTAGGTGAAGTTGTCTTGTTTAACATCTTCTACGAGATATTCACCGTTTGCACATCAGTTGTTGCAGAAGATGATAAAGGTAAGCTGAAAGGTTCCATTCATGTCAAGAACAAGGGATATTTAATTAAAATCTATTGGAATTACTGAAATGTTTTGCAACTCTGTACTCTTCCAGGTACCCTTTTTCATGGCAGAAATTTAGATTTTGGATTATTTATGGGGTAAGAATGTTTCAATGATTTAAAAAAATTTTAAGCAAAGTGTCCACACAGATGGATATAAGAACTTGTGTTTCTTTATAGCTGGGATGTGAAAAACAAGTCCTGGACCATCAGTGAGAAGCTGAAGCCTCTAGTGGTCAACCTCGACTTCAAGAGAAACAATCTGACGGTCTTTAAGTCTACAAACTTTGCTGGATATGTTGGCATGCTCACCGGCATCAAACCCGTAAGGCATTTATCATCATGATGGAGTACTCAACATGAAAAACCATTGAAGGAAGATAACGTTGAGTTGTGAGCACACTACTTTGGATATAAAACAGATTAAAATGATTTTATTTCTCTCCAAGAACATCTTCACTCTGACCATGAATGAGCGCTTCAGCCTTGACGGAGGATACATTGGTGAGTTAACTTTTTTCTCCGCTTTCACATACACATACAAAATAGATCTTTTGTTTTTGTGGATCCTTCCCACTGTGCTAATCTTTTTTGCGTGCAGGAATCCTGGAATGGATTTTGGGACAAAGAGATGGGATGTGGATGAGCTTTCTCACTCGATCTGTCCTAGAAAATGCAAACAGGTACCCTTCTTTCCCAACTAAAGACAACCTTTGGACTTTTTGTTTGCTAATGATAAATAGCACAAGATTATGTACCCTTTTGTCCAGAACAGCAATGCATAGACATCTGCACTGGTAGAAAATACCATCTTTTTTATTGCAGTTGACCCATTTTAAAGAAATCAAAAGCATAAAATCTTTGAGGGAAATTAAAAACATGTGGATAGAAGCTGAAGGCTAACAATGACATCCTGTTTTTACCAGCTATGAGGAAGCCAAAGGTCAACTGGCTCAGACCAAGCTGCTTGCTCCAGCCTACTTCATCCTCGGTGGAAACCAAACTGGGCAGGGCTGCATTATCACCAGGTCCAGGGTGCTCAGTATTGATATCTTGGAGTAAGTACTAAAGCTTAGCTTTGTAATATAAAATTTTGAACAATCCAAAATGTTTACATTCTTGAAAAAGGTTGTATGTATGAGTTTGCAGTTCTATGAACTTTGCCTTCAAGTTTGTATGATTCATCAGCATCCAAATAAAATGGGATTATAAAAGAAGTCAATCACAAGTCTCTAACAACGCATTTTATGTTGTGACACACTTCCTCAATCAGCAGCTGACCTCTTTGGTTTCAGATCACCTGACTTAACTGTTTCACAATAGGTTGCTTTGTGTGACCAGAGATCACATATTGAGATTTGTATTGACTTGTATCTCAGAATTGACCTGAAGCAGGGCCGGTGGTATGTCCTGGAGACAAACTACGACCACTGGAAGGAGCCTTTCTTCCTGGATGATCGCAGGACTCCTGCCATGAAGTGTATGAACCAGACTGCACAGGCGGTGAGTAGTGATGACAGTCCAGACCTGAACTGTCCTAGTTCTCTGAATAAAACTCTGTTGTGTCAGTCTTGACATTTTAGTTTTGAAATCCAAATCTGACAAGTGAATTTTCCATTTTTAATCAAAGAGCCACACCTTTTTGTCTCTTCTTTTTCAGAAAATTTCACTGAACACGCTGTACGATATGCTCTCGACCAAACCAATGTTAAACAAAGTGAGCCTTTACAGTACAAATTGCACTTCTCCAGTAGAAGAAAGTTAAATTAATTAAGTTTTTTTGTAAATATTTTTTATTTCTTTCCAGCTGACCACATATACAACTCTGATGCAAGTATCTGAGGGCAAACTGGAGTCGTACATCCGGGAATGCCCCAGCCCATGCATGCCCTGGTGATCCTCCCAACACTGAATCCTGATCAGTTTGGATATGCCTTTTATGCACAGAAAAAAAGCTTCACCAATCTTGGCGTAAAACTCAAGGGTCTGCACAACAGCTGATGACCTGTCACCGCTTATAACACTGTCATATTCAGATTTTGTATTTTAGACTGTAAAACACTTTGACACCAAATCCTATTTTGTTTGTTATGAGGGAAAATAACACCAAAGTAAATCAACCTGTAAATGTTTCTTCCATTTATTTACTGTAATTATATTTGTATTGTTCGCAAGAAAGTCTAACATTTAAGTGATATTGGGGATAGTTCAATAATAGTTAAATATTGATCTGTTATCATGTTGCATGTCAAGATTAACAAAAAAGTTACTGTCCATATTACCAGCTGATACTGACGAACAAATTGATATTGACCATTTCCTTTTACATGATTAATAAAAGGATTCCCAAATGTAATGCTGTAATTGTGTTAACTTGTGCTCTGATTCGTCAAATCCATTAGCCAGGAATAGTCACCCCTGACCATTCTGGTCTGCCAAAATACCAAATATCTTCTGGTTCAGCTGCTGGCATACAGACAAAGACATTAGAGCATTAAATCTGTTTAAGTGGAAATGTCTTTTGGCTCAATTTTTTTTCCCAATTCAGTTTATAAAATTTTGAATTAATTCAGAGGTAATCTAAAGTATGAAACACTGAAACACTAGTCTAGCAATCACATGGTATAGCTGATGCATTTTGGGCAAAAACTAAAAAGTAATGAATTAAAGCAGATGATTGTAATCAATATTTTATTTTAATTCAACTCATACAGGGCTAACCATTAACAGAACAATAGAAATTTGTGTTTTAAGGGCTAAAAGTTTCTGAACTTGGAAGGAAACGCGATTAGCAGCTATGGCTAAAAGTTTTAGGAATCAAATGCAGAAAAGACAAGCTGTACAGCTGTAAGGCAAGGCAGAGACAAATAAAACATAAAAAAGAAACATGTCAAACTGATCCCAGAACCAAGAAGAAGAAGACTAAGCGGGTCTAAACAGGGATTTTTGCACAACAAAAATTTAAACACAGGCTTAACTGTTGATCAGCAGCAAGAGCACCCCATCCCCAAAGATAAAAAAAAATTCACATTAAACATTCAGAAATAAAATAAACTAAGTGATAGTGTGTAGAAGTTTGATCTGTTGTGTGCTAAATTTGACTACTTTTATGTAACATTGCTCCTTAAAAGTATCAGATAAGCAATCAACAATCATCCAGGTCAGATTTAACATTTAAGTACTGTTACTAAAAACTCCAATTTGAGACATCTAGATAATTCTTTACTCATTCTGAGGACCAATGGTTTCTGTAAAGAAAAAAGAACAAAATGGAAGTTAACTTTATATTTACTGTTTATATACAGACAAAATGGATATTAAGGCCTGGATAGATTTTAGGCAGCAATACAAACGGTAACAAAGATGGTCATCTGTACCTGGTTCCTTCAGTGCTTGCCCATTTCCCACCAGCCCGGTCAGCAATTCAGTATTTCCATTGAGGATCTCTTCAGAGAGGTTGTTATTCTGCTGCTCCTCTACTATTCTTTTCTGGAGCTCCTCCTAATATTATAGAACATTCAATGAAAAATCCTTTTACCAACAATGTATAACTGGTCTTCCTTTGAGGTTCTGCAAAGGGCTTGAACTTTTCCATCTAACAAAGCAGTAATTGGTAGAAAACCAGGAATTCATTTTTAACTTGTTACACACCTCACACATGACTGAAAGCTGCAGCGGCAAGTCATCCACCTTGACAAAGTCTTCCTCATCTGACTTTTGGCTTGCGTTACCCGAGCCCATCTCCTGCATTAAGAAAATCAGGACAGCAGCAATAACAAGGTTTGAGACCAATCATACATCAAAGACTGGATGAGCACCAACATCCTGACAATGTTCAGTGAAGCTAGCATCTCCACATGCAAACTTACATCAACACTGATGAGGACAGGTGAGTCTGTGTTTGGACTACTACTGGCTGTTGACTCTTTGGGGGCATCTTGACCCTGAGAGATTGCAGAGTCTCCTTCAGTGACAGCAGTTGTGCCAGCTTTACTCTCCTCCTCTGGGTTCTGGCACTCTATTACAGTATCTTCATCCACTGTGGAATCCCCAGTCCCAGCTGACTTACTTATCTCTGCAAAACAAAGATAAAAAAGATTTATTCATAACAGGGAGAAGATAAATCCGTTTGAGTAATCACATTTAGCCTCCAATTAAATGCATCAAGTNCTCTGAACTCCTCTGTTCAGGTTTCATCTCCTGGATTTCATTGCTGGATTCTCCCTAAAATGCAGCACAACCATATGGATCAAACAACAAAAAATGTGTTGAATGGTGGGATATTTGAAAGTTAAATGACAAAAAAAACATTGTTTCATAGCCGGCTGTGGTACTGACCTCCTGCTCCACTTGCCCATCACTGGAAACCTGCAAAGATGTTTGAACATCTACAGGTCCAGCTTCAAACTCCTCAATTTCCTCCTCGTCATTCTCATCCTCTCCACTACCATAGTTTGTCAGGGCCTGAGTCTCTGCTTTAGAAAGACCTGAGAAGTAATGGGAAAAAGAAAGATGTAGATAGGGGTCAAAGTGTCATAATTATGTGTAAATTGCCATCATCTAGGAAAATTTAAGAACTGAAGAAGCTATGACCATTTAAGCACATTTTTACACTTTTGCTTTCATTTGTACAAAAAGGTTGTACTCCTCCGACTGAAACAGCATTCAAATGACATTCGGGTGAATTTCATCTTAATTTGCAGCTATTGTTCACCCTTATAAATACAGATGAGGCTCAAGTTTCCAGATAATTATTTCCCCACATAGAATTCTGACAGCAGCAAACTGTGGACTTAGTGAAAGTGTCAGAAGTCAAATTTATATTCTGAGCAGAAAAGGGTTTTTATAAATCCTGTCTAGACTTGAAGTTTCAAAGGGAGGTGGGCATTGGAATGTAAAACCTTTGAAAACTTGTAACTCCATTTTCC
>JAPMNP010642938.1:0-11088 GCA_029874935.1 Atherina boyeri | reverse complement strand
CTGTCTTTTTATTATTTTGAGTTGAAGATTGGGTTTAGATAATCTTAAAGCACTTCTTTCTGTTTATGCTTCTTTTTACACAAACAGATCCCATCTTTGTGCAAAAAAGAGGGGGGTTGTTTTTTCAAAAGGCCTTTGTCGGGCAAAAAACAGGGCTGCATTTGACGAGTGGACAATGCTGAAATAATGACAGATACCAACACACGGTCTGTTGCATTAACTGAAAAGCTACTTTAGACATAGAAAAAGCTGGGGATATATTTCAAAGTAACCTGCTACCTGTAATCAGCACAAAATAGAGGGTAAGACCACTTACCTTCGTGACTTTGAATGTTAAGAATGATTGTTTTAATGCTGGACTGAAATAAACAGTTCTTTGTAAACTTACCAGAACTACCATGTGTGTTGCTCCGCAGCACACAAGTCACACACTGTGCAACACACACGTATGATCTTTGACTCAAAGTCAATCTGATCTGTCTTGTTAGGAACCATAATTAACAAGATACCGGTATCTGCTTTTGTGTGCTAATGTTGCAGCATATAAAAGGTCAACCCTCTTGCTGTCACTGGACACAGCTGGAGACAGAAGTCAGTGATGAAGTTGTAAGTTTCATGTTTTTTCTTTCTTTTTTCAATGTTGAATTATTTGCTGTATTTAGATATTACGATCGCTTTTGATACAATCTATCATTTGTTTCAGCTTCATGTTTTATCTACTGCTGCCTACATTTGCAGCGGCATTGGTGACAACCCCTGTCAGAGGTAAGCCACTCACCTTGTTTTGTAATTATTATGATTTTTCAAAATGTACTTAACAAAGCAGAGGGTATAACATTTTGTCTTTTTCTTTCTTTTCGAGGAAAAAGACTAAATGTGTTAAGCTTTCTAAATGGTGAGATTTGTTATGATTTTGTAATTTAATGTTTGCAAATAGTGCTGTTTAAAATAATAGCATTCTTTTTTGGAATTTTCTGTTGATATAGATGCATTTTGCACAACTACCGAAAAGGCCGTAACAGCAAAAATCACAGGTTTGTGATTCAAAATGCACTCAGAAATTTTGTTTTATAACCACAAAGTTGAATTATGTCTCATACACACTCTCTTCACCAGGTCCTCATAGGACTTTTGGTTAGCTATTATCATAAACACATGATCACAAAAAAAGAACAGAAACATGCATTTGTTGTAATCGTTGTTTATCACGAGAAAACTTTGCTATACATGTCTGATATTATCGAAACCAATCAAATATTTATCACCTTTTCTCATCTCTACAGAATACAGCAACCCACCAAAACAAGTGAATGTGCCAAATTCTGAGGGTACGTTTTCCTTTTTCTTAATGATAAATTAGCATTATATAAATAAATAAATGCATTTATTAATCAAAGTGTGTTTCTATGGCTTCTCTTTTATTTTTTTTGTAATTATTGTTTAGTTTCGTATTGGTTAATTTTACCCATGAAATATAAAACATTCATTGATTTCCTTTTAAATAACAACACACAATTCTTTTACAGATTTGTCTGACTCACAGTCTATAGAGAATGTGGACATTAATGGACCTCCAGGTATATGTAATTTATGTTACAAACTCAATAATTTAGAATCTGCCGTATCAACAAAATTATTGTTAAAGCAAAGATGCAGAACCATGAATACTAATTGTGAAAGTGTACATTGATTCAGATATCAAACTGTTACTCTTTCCAGATACATTCAAAGACATTGACAGCGATGAAGTCTTGAGTCGTGAAGCAGTGGCAAAACAGCAGGCTCCATTGAGGAGGATGACAGGAGATAGCAAATATAGTATGCAGCTGATGGATATGACCAGCAAACTGATCCTGGACCACAATAGCCAAAAGCTAAGCAGAATTCAGGAGGAGCAGCTAGCAAGCAGAGAGCCGACTGATAAGGATAGTGAGGAGGGAATGAAGCTGAAAGCTTACGGTGCCTATGAAAGCACCAATCTCCAAAGACAGGCAACAGGAATACTTAAAGGGATTAGTGATAAGATGCCCCCATACCAAAGCAGAGAGATGGCGAACTGGGATAGTTTGGAAGACAACAATGGCAGACTGGCTGCAGGAGGCAGCAGTAATAATGCAGACTATGATGGTTAGATTTCATTTGATTTTCCTGAATCACAACCACTGTATACAGCAATCAATCAAAGGTTGTACAATAAATCTTGAATGTTCCAACAGAAACCAGAGAATATATCAGCTCTGAAACATATCCATCCAGTAAGAACAGATTTCTCTTCCTCAAGTGAATATTAGAAATGCCACTGATCAAAGATGCTTACAGCTCTCATGAAATATCTGTCATTTCTCTTTTTTTTTCTTTAACACCTACAGAGCCCAGCAGCTTGTCTGTTCCAGCCAAGAGTCGAGCTCCCTGACGATCATACAGGAGGTTGGTTCCCTCTGCATTTGAATCACTCAAGTATTTTCTGCACATGACGACAAGCCAGCTCATGATAAAAGGCTTCTTTAAAATTCTCAGATTTAATCTAAATATAGGACCAAATAGCTGTCTGTGTCTTGCCTATCTATCAGTTCTAATTGTATATTTAACTGTTCTTTTTCCTCTTTTTTTCCCCCAGATTGTATTTCTTCCTCATAATGAGTCAGGAGCTTCCATCTGTTGACTCAAAGGATGCAGACAGGCTGTTTCCAAATATGGTTGCTCTCTGGGACTTTTTTCTTCCAGGTTTAGAATTTGATATGAATGTTTTGTAATCTTATCATGTGAGCAACTATGAGAAATAAAGAGGTTTAAAAAAAAAATTGTCTTTTGTCAGACAGGGAACAAAAAGTCTGTCAAAGTAAGTGAATGGTATGAATACTGTTGAATGAAAAATAACCACAAAACATTTTAGAAATGAACACACGGAATTGGTTTTGATAACTTTGATCTGAGTCAGTCTGAGCCTGAAAAGTTTTTAAAATTTTACTTAATATATAATAATTAACTTTACATTTAGGACAGCTTAAGATTTACAAAAAAAAAAAATATATATGATGAATGTCACATTCAGCATAATGTATTCACTAAATAAACATTCGTTATATGCTAAATATTCACAATGCATATCTTTATGTACAATTCTACTGGATGTAAAGTTGTAAAGCAAGCTGTGTGTTGAAGATTATACATATTTGATATAATATTAATATTGATATAATGTAAATGAGAAAGTGATTGCAGATATAAAGTTGGTATTTTATCATTCTTTACGAGAAAGTCATTTCCTAAAGTGCCGAAGCTCACTGTAAACATCTGACTGGACTCCATGTAACTCCTAAAAACAAACAAACAAAACAAAAAGTAAATTACAGCACAAATAGCATATACCTTTTTCAAATCTTTCAAATCTTTTCAGACTTAAAATTGTAATACTTTACCTGGTAGGGAGACTCTGTGACTTCTGTTGACATTTTCTTTGAAACCGATAAAGGTAGATTTCTTTTACCTGTCAACAGTTAATAAATGATCAAATAACTGCCCACTTGCCCAGACCTTACCACACAGCACAGTGACAAATTATTATAATTACAAATTCTCACCATCATGTGAACCACGTTCTCTTCTTTTCTTTTGGCGAGTTGCAAAGCAGAACACGGCAATTGTGATGAAGATGGTCAAGAGAATATCAGAGGCAATAATGCCCATGACAGAACCAATGCCTATCAAGTAACAGGAGCTACAATCTGTAGGGGAACAATGAAAACACTGGATTGAAAACAAGACATAGCAGTAATCTTCAGAAGTAATAGGTTAAGTCAATCTAGATACCTTGCTGTCCTTCAGAGCCTGGAAGACAAACATTTCAGAAAGCATCAGTGTACATCTACTCATTAACTGCTGTGCCATGGCTATAATTATTCACCGTCCAAATGTGTTTAAAACTCACCGAACAATGAACCCACAACACAGAGAGCGTCAGACATCTTAAAGTTGGTTTCACACTAAGGAGGAAATATACGAGGGAGATGCTGAGGTCAGTCCTTCTGTTCTTTTTTTGATGGCTATGTTGTTAAACATAAACAAAGATGCTGGAAGACAACGGGTGTACATGTAAATAAGTCCAATAATAATGTCCACGGACAATATTCTCAATGGTATAGTTGTTGTTTTTTTTTTAGCAAACTGTATGAATGTAATGAGAGGAGGAGCTACAGTAAAGGGAAGAGTCCACTGGTAAAAGAGGAAGTTGCTTTGTCTGTTTTGTGCCCTGCTAAAGTGATAATTGTTGGTCTAATCTGAAAGGAAAATCTCTCACTGTGCACTCTGCTTGTTTGAAGATTCACTGTCATTTTTTTCTTTTTTTATTGAAATCATCCAAACCTGCTTAAGATAAGGAGATGTTTAAGGTCAGTTTCTTTACACCTGCACTTTCCGCTGAAACTCAAAGCAATCATATCTCAGAGTACGCGTTTCCTCATGACCTGTGGTTTTGTGTAGGCCACAGTCACTGCTGTCTATGCTAAAGGCCTTTAACCACAAGTCTATCTAAAATTAAGCTGTTCTTTTGGTGAAATGAAAGCACATTTGCTTTGTTTTTGCTTTTGGGTCAGTTGTGTTTTATAAGGTCTACCATTCAAATGTAGCATATGTGCACTAAGCTGCCATTTTGCCACAACAGTCATACATAGTAGCCTAGTAGGTCTAATCCTTAGTCATACAGCCAGTAAGTACTTTAAACTGATAAGAATTAAACAAAATCCTTCAATCAATTACACCAGCTGTCTAAAACTCTTAGGCCAATTGGAAACACAGATGAGAGTCCTGTTAAGGGGAAATTTTGTTTTTAGATTTTTCAACAAACTGCAGAGATGTGATTGTTGAATTCTGTACCCCAAGTGATACAGTGAAAGAAAATGTGAAGCAGAAAAAAGACTAATAATTGGTGAAAGGGAAATGTCAGTCAACTAAACACAGTAAGTAGACAGTTGCAACAACACAGTGAATACAAAGAGGAGGTAGATCAGACAGATACAACTAATTCTAAACTGGTCAGCATTTTCTTTTTTTTTTTGTGTGTGTTTGAAATAGCAGCCGTTTAACCGCAGCGTCTCACCAACACGCAACAAGCCTTCGTGCCATATCTAATCTGGTCTCCAGTGCAACACGGATTGTTGAAACGTCCCTTTTGAACTCAGTGACACATCAGATAAAAAGAAGAGAAAAAACAAAACAAAGTCTCTAAAAACAAGAACTGACTCCAAAAAATCTAATAACCATGCCTGGCCTGTTCTTAGCACATCTTCACCTGACTCTTTTAGATCTCCCCCCACTGTAACTGAAGCACATAATGGTTCAGCTCTGAGCTGAATTGCAACGCCCTTATAAGCCAGAACTTTAGAACCTCAGGTAGCTTTCTACTGGTTGTTTCCAACTCAAGAATAAAAGATGAGACTTTTGCAGTCGGGAATCCACAGCGGTGCAACTTTCTACCAGGATCAGAAATCCAGAATCAGTCACCTCTTAACACATCTTTTTGTGATTTTTGTATTTCCTACATTCTAGTTTTCATGTTTATTTAATTATTCTGTGAATATTTCTTTTTAATTTTTCTGTTGAAATATCAATAGTTTTCAATCCCGGCACTGACTTATTTTTCTCATTGGTTAAAATATGTTGTATCATTTTGTTGACAAGTGGTGTAGCCTACGGAAGAGATTCACAAAAAGAAAAAAAAGAAAAAAGATCAGAGACAGATATTCATAGCTTAATAATGTTCCTGATATTTAGATTTAATCATCAGTCTTTTTCACATCATTTTCAGGACCTTTAAGGGGGGTTAAGATGCAAAATGGACCTTTTTTGGCTTTTTATAATATTATCATGGCATTTCATCACCAAAAACATGCCTTGAGGGTTGCTTTGACTCATTCATGCATATTTGAGAAATCCCCGAATCTCCAGTGGAAGCCACCAAGTGGTGCCAAAACGCTTGCTACTGCAGATAGAACCTCATATTCTGCAAAGCTTCCCTTCCCTTGCCGAGCTCCACCTCAGCTACCCCTGCCTCCCACACTCAGCTGCAGCAAGGTAGCGCTAGCAGTAATTAGAAAACACCTGGTGGTATTTGGCGTCGACTGAGCTCTGCTAGCGACTTTCAATAGCTTACTACCCGAGTCACCATCATTACTGTTCCTCAGAAACAAACACTATGTATATTAACATAGTTATCTTGTTGTCTTTATATTTGTAAACAAAGGCAATTTTTTTGTTCAATAAAATCAATTTAAATAAATAAATAAATAAATAAATAAATAAATAAAACTATGTATATTAACAAGCTGAGACGCCTTGTAAGAACCTCTGTACCTGATCTGGTTCTTCAGAAAAGTCACTTTCCGGGTCCAACATGGGATTGAACGCATAAAGTTGTACAATGTCCTGTGTTGCCATTTCAGACAAACGATGTTATATAATGTAGGTCCTTTGTAAACTAGCAAAATACAACAAAGAGGACGATTGTAAACGCTAAACGGCATCCAGGATGGCATGAAGCATTGTTGTGACGACTTGCTGATGGGGGCATGTTGGGTTGGAAAGGGTAGGAGTCTCTTACAGGGACAGAGACAAATTTTCAAGGCGTCATATAGGCTACAGACATGATGTGAAGTCAAATTTCTTTCGTGTTGTTTTCTATAGCCTATGTACCGCATTTTCAAAACAACTGAAGGTAACAGTTATTTTATTGTGCTATAAAAGGGTAGCCTACTATGTGACCTTTAAAAATGTGTGGACATTTTGCTTCAGCTAATTGTGGATGGTGCTGTTTAGTGTAGCTATAGCCACAATTTAATCAATTTGTGTAACATTCAGAATTAGTTTTTTTGTTAACAGGGATTAATTTTTATCCCATACTTAAATTTTTCTCCTACACAATTGGATAAACAGATGTTTATGAAGTTATGTAAAACAATTCCAGAAGTCCATATTGTCAAAGAGTGTAAAATTCTTATTTATTAAATTTAATTTCAAGTAATTTTCTTTAGAAAGCAGTAAAACATTGTGTTGACTTATCTTGCACTTGGGAAATACACTTTCTTCTGCTTTATGTTCTCTTTTTCTTTTCAAATTTTAGCAAAGATAATTCAACATTATAGGCTATTCCTGCTCAGTCTGATGGAGCAGACCAATCAGAACAGATCTCTTTTCAGGAGAAAACAAGTCATCCTGGAAATAAATGAAGAATGAATACAGCTTATACAAACAATGTTACTGCACTGGAAACTGGTTAGCTGTTAGGAAGTAAGCACAGAGAATAAACTTTAAGTTAATCTTGTATAACATTTAGTTTGTATATATTTATTATGTATGTAAAATAAAAAGAAAACATCATATGAAAAAGTGGCGTGCAATTTCATGTGCTCTTGCAGTTGGCCCGAACATTCATATACACCTTGTGAGCTGTGAAGAGATGAAAAAGAGAAAAAGCCTATTACTTAAAAACGGGTGCATTTTACAGAATATACAATAACATAATAATTAGTGCCAAGTGTGAAATATAGTGATATAGGCTAGTTTTCCAAAAATAATCTTGGCCTGATTACAGGATTAATTATATACAAAAAGAAACATAACTAAGATGTTCTGTATATAAAACCTATTTCCAAGATGTGTTTTTTCTCAAAAGCAACCAAAAAAAAAAAAACCCAAACATGTTATTTGTTCATTTGTTTACAGTAGAGAGAAATTATTTTCAGTGTCTTCACTGACCAGCTTAAAAAAAATCTAAAGACATTCAGAATTTAATGCCATATGCCCAAAGTAAGAAAAAAAAGAAAGAAAGAAAAAAATTGGGCGAGAAGCAAACAAAGATAGAATAATGTTTAAAGTTGAGGCAACATTGTTGTGATAGTAACCAGTAGACATTTTAGTGTCAGGGAGGGTGTCAGGATTGGGTATAAAACAAACATCCAACAAAGGCTAAGTCATTCTAAATAAGAATCGGTCTTGGCTCAACCTTTTGATATAAAATAAATAAATTAGTAGATTAAGAGAAAATAAAAAAGTTGAATTGCAAAGAACTGTGGTCCTTTAACATCCCTAATAATACATGCATACAAAGAGTTATTGATTCTGGGTAAGGCCTAAGATTTGAGTAGCTAGGATGTGCATGACTGTTACATTAGAAGCCTCAGAAATATAACCTAACATTACGAGGAGGAAAAACACCACTGAGTTCTCTGAGTTCCCCATTGCAGATATCAAACGAGACAGTGGACATGTGTTCTGAGTTCAGATGAGCCCCCATTTAAGGTGCTTCTTGGAACACTACTGTATGTCATGATCCGTGGGTTTTAGTTTGGATTTTTGTTCTTGTTCTGGTTTCCTGTTTTATTTTTTAGTCTTACCTAGTTCATTCTGGTTTTTGCTTTTCTTCCTGGTTCCCTTACACACCTGGTTCCTGTTATTTCTAATCCTCTTCACCTGCTCCTCCTTTGGTTTTTTTCCCCTCAGTGTATAGTATTCTTTTGTTCCCTGCCAGATCCTCGTCGTTATTTCCATGTCGTTTTCGTTGGCGTTCGTCTTTCCCTGTGTCTTCTGTGAGCCTTCCATGAGCCCTGGTACCTTTTGTCATTAAATCCTTTGTTCCTGCACCTGCCTGTCTCCTGCCTCAGTTACTGCATTCGGGTCCTTAACACTAAGCATCTAGTTCTAAATGCAAAAGATGATAGAGACCATCGGGGAGTGGCAAAGCTAAACTTCTATACATGGAGTGGCCAGAGGGTGGGCTAGGGCTTTATCTTAGTTGGCTAAACTATGAAAGGAAATGATTGTGTTCCTCTTTATAACGCACAGTCACATCCACTGCTGTGATAACTGTGGTCCCATTAGAGGTACATGTTAAATGAAACATCTTTACATGAAAAATCTGGACCACCAAGTGCAAATATTTGCAACAAGCTCAAAGAAGTCCATAGAGAGGTAAATTGGTTGTTTTGGGGTGAAGTGTGCCTGTATGTATTTTGGATTACCTACCACCATCATGTTTCAGCAAGACTATGCCAATTGTCATTCTGCACAACTCACATCAGTATGACTTTACAGTGACGGTGTGTGTGATTGACAACCTACCTGCAGTCTAGATCTACCTCCAATTTATAATATGTGTAACATCAACATCATTAAGTTTATTTATTTGTGTCTGTCTTCTGAAAAATGGTTTAAACAAATGAACAGATTGCAGATTTAAGTTTTTCTGATTTTTGTTTTTTAAATGTGGCTACAAATATATTGTCTAAACATGCATTGCTTAAAAAAAGTTATGCAAGAGAGAAAAGTAGAAATTTAAACCCTACTGACAGCTTACCATTATCTATTTTCTGACGCCGAAACCTGGCACAACGGTAGGTAACAACAACGATGATGAGAGTCAGTATCAAATCTGCACAGACGATGCCTGCCACTGTTCCAGGCTCAATTCTGTAGCAAGACACAGTGCTGTCTGACAAACACAGACAGAAACCAAATGGAAAAAAACAAAGTGAGAAAAATGCAGTGGGATGCTAAAGAGACAAAAGCATATGTGGAAAAAATGACTCATTAGGCCTGAGATTATCTACTTCTGGATGTTGTAGTTTTTCATTTTGAGTTTTAATTTGAACAATCTAAAACAAAAAGGAGGGTAATATATTAGATGTGGGCTACATACCTGTGAGTACCACAGCTAGATCTAAGAAAAAGAAAACAAATAAGAATAAATGTCAGACTTTTTCTGATAATGTAACACCAAGGCCTTGCTTGTTAAATTTCCGTTATGCAGACTGTGGTTTCATCTTCCTGTGAAAAACCACTTAAATATTGAGTGCAAAATATGTGTAAAAAACAGAGTGCTATGAGACTTACTGCAAAGAGAGAAGATGGCAACGATGATGAACTTATTAAACCCCATTGCTTTCTAAGTGTTATCGTTTCTCTGAAAGACAAAAATGGGTGACAAAACCAGTTCTTATACAGTCCTCAGACATATGTAAACCTATTTAGCTATCAGTCCCAGGTTGGGTTTTAGTTCATGTCCTTTGAACTTCATTGTATTTGGTGCCAGCATCAAAAATAGATCACCTATAGTGATGGCCTGTTATCATTTCAACAAACAACTCCATTATTATAATTAATCACAAGCTGCTGTTGTGCATTTGAGGGGAAAAAAACAGAAAGAAAGAAGAGTGATGTGGAAAATTAAATCACTATCTTATTAAATGGATACATCCATCCAAATAGTCTTAAACAATAAATAAATAAATTAAAATGGATAAATAACATGTAAGATTCTGTATCAACAATTATACAGAGTAAATAATACAAGTTGTAATCTAGCTGAGCATGAATAATCTGATGCAAAATTCAAGATCATTCAAATGAGATTTTAAAATCAAGGTCAAAGCTTTAGAAACTGGGACTGTAGGAAGAGAAAGTCACTATGAGTTAAGATCCTCTTACCTGCTCAGCTTGGGCTCATCTGCCTTCTGCTGTCCAACTGATGATGCATCTGGTTTTCACTTTTGAGAGGCGATGTCACATTCACAACTTCCTCTATAAGGCACCACCTCTCTGTACAGGGAAGCAATGCTGTGGCTGCAGATTCTTTCTCTTTACTGGTGATTTAACTGTGAAAGAGGAAGTATAGAGTAGGCTACACATTAAAGGTGGCACAGAGGATTTTTCATCTTTAACAAAATTTCAGTCTTTGTTAAAACCTACTAGAGAGATATGTAGCAGTCCTTACTTATGAAAAAAAAGAAAAAAAGAAAAAAGAAATATAAAGTGTGGACGTGGTGGGCCCCAAAAAACAGTAGCCAATAGAAAACGACCACTAGCCATTTAATATTGGTCGTTGGCACGTGTGTTAAAACATAATTGAAGACAGTATAATCTATAGGTGTGCAGTCTGTGTTGCTGTCTTACAACCACCCAGCTGTATCTTTTACTCAAAGATCAAATACCAGATTTCCCTGTGTGAAGTAAACTGATGTAAACTCCTCTTGGCAAAACAAAATCTGCTCAGCACAACATAGCATACAGATCACCATTCTGCTTGCTTCGATGCTGGAC
>JAPMNP010642921.1:0-12118 GCA_029874935.1 Atherina boyeri | reverse complement strand
CAAGCAGCACATAAATAACGTCACCACTTCAAGAGAGGAATTAGTGGCACTGAGACAGAACTGAAAAGTGTTACAAAGGTCTTAGTGGCCTACCTTGCTTCCAGTGGTGAATAACTATCAGGAAGGAGCCATAATGAAATCAAACGACAGAAAGAGAAAAAAGCAGAACATGAGAGAGCCGGAAAAAAAAGACAAGACAGAAAAAAATATTTGACCAAAATCCCCTTAACAAAGATTAGTTATAAACCTTACCTTTTCAACACACTCATCAAAGAAAGCCAGGCTGGCATCTTTATCACTGACGAAAGAACACTCCTCTATGAAACGGCTGAACATTTGAGTTTTGGTCATGAGGGTGTAAAACCTCTGATGGGAGCGATCTCTGCTCTTCAGAAAACCTAGAGAAAATGAATGAACAACAATGACAAACTTGAAAAGTGGTAATTATTGTAATATATGTGTGTCATGATTGCAGACATTAGAATATTATGTCTCATTCTGTGACAAAATATCTACAGGGTCAAGATGCACACTCGGTCATCATTATAGGAAATGAATACTGTGGTATGAATCACCTTGTTCTCTGCTGTGCTGTTTGCATAAGAGCACACAGATGTGCAGGGACATTGAGCTATTAATCATACTGCTTCTCTGAAATTGTCATCCAAGCCTAATTTCCACTGAGGCTTAAGCAAAATCACCGGCAGTGATTTAGGGCAAATTTTGAAGCAAGCAACAACACTCACACCTCAACCCTCTCACCTACACTAAATCAGGGACACAACAATTTGCTAGCAACCTTCATGTTTACAAAAGCTGAGAATACTCCCCTCATAAAATTTGGTCTGATATTTAACTCACAATTGTACATAATCACTAACTGACTAAACCAAAAAACAAAACAAAACAAAAAATTTATTGAACCAACAGGAATTTATTTCTTGCAATTCAATAGGCTGAGAATAAAAATTACCTTGGTGGTCGAAAAGTGAGTTGGCATCAGTAGTCTTCTCTGATGGAGCTTGAGTAATGGGCTGCAGATAGGAGCGATAGCCTCGTAAAATGGCTGCCATGAACCGAAGGAAGGCTTCCTGGATCTCTAACTCTAGAGTATGAAGGCTTTTTCCACCGTAAAGTTCGCTGTCAGTCATTGTGTGGTCCATCTGAACATCATCACGGTTCAAATGACCCCCTGAAAGAGCAAAAGAGGGGATGATTCAGAATCTGTAAGCAGATAAACAACTAGACAGTCGAGAGAATTGCTATCCACATAACAGCTACATATTTTGCCTCCTAAAAGGAAGACTGATACTGCAATATGTTAACAGGAATGTGACAAATGATAGGTCAAATGGTTATGGTTTGAAAGCTATACATTTTGCTGCTCACACATTTAAATATTCATGTAGTTACCTGTGGACACTATACAAAACAGCCTACAGATGTTTCCATCACTAGATTTTAAACTTTGACTTGTGATACCATGTTTTGGACATGTAGGCCTAGATGTAACTATTAAATAAGACTGTGTTGACCCAACTGGAGACACTTCTGAGAGGAGCCAAAAATGTTATTAGCAAATAATGGTAGCCTACAATCGCTACTCTAAACAATCACTGCATAGCATAAAATTAGCTTTATAAGCTAGCACAACAACAGCAGTGCAGCAGTTTCTTCCTTTTTTTTCTTCTTCCATTGTTACATTCAAAACTTGTGCCGTTTTTGTTCAAAAGTGCTCTTGTAGCTGTTACAAAATCATGTTTTTATATAGAGGCAAATAAATGAACAAGGAGGTTTAAAAAGAAGGTTAAGTTTAGCTGTTCATGTAAGTTTGCAACACTTTATGCCTTTCCAGAGTTCCTGTAAAGAAATGACTAATGGAAAATCATCTGCATGATCCCCTGTAATGCAGTAAGAAAGCAAATTGCTATATGTAACAGTGAGTTCATGCAGTCTTCCTGTAAAATCGTCTGTGTAGGCTGACTCAACAGATTCATGTAGGCAACTTAAATTATGCATTAAAGCATTTAGAAAATGACAAAGCATCAGACTGGACTCACCCTCTGTGAGCTGCTGATAGAGCTTATTCAGAGTATTCAGAAGATGTTTACAGGCTCTCCTGGGCAAGATTTTCCATGTTAAAGCCTTCTTGTCGTCTTTTCTGAAAGAACACCATATGGTTTTCATTGCACAGGAGGACAGTTGAGAAACATTGTAAAACGATATAACAGATACACTGACATCAGCACTGACAACTTAATCTCTCCACAAAACTGTGAGTAGATGTGGGAGCCAAGTGTGCTCCATACAGTAAGAACATTTCACATTCCAGCGCTAATTATTGCATAAGAGAGGCTGTCACTGAGAAATACTGATAACCTTGGGGAATAACTCACAGACCTCACTAATATAAACTTAAACTGTGGGGAAATATTTTTTCGCCGGGCGTAATAAGGTTGGAGGTAGACATTTATTACAGACTCCTTTCAGTCAGAGATCACTTACTGGGAGATGGTGTTGGTGTCTAGATCCACACAGCTGATATCAGCTGGAGGCACATAAAGGTCAAAGTATCTGGAGTCCAGTCCCACGATGAAAGGACATGGTGCACTGAGCACATCAGCTAGAGCCAACGGGCACAGAGGGATGTAAGGACATGGCCAGTGGAAGGGAAAAATCATCTAAAAAGGGAAGGGACATATCCAGCAGTATAGTAAATAAACATCATTAGTACACACCGCAGGAATTATAAGGCAGTTTGTAGTTTACTTTCCTTCTAATATTTGAACATTTTACAAGCAAATTTCTGTTTTCGGATATGGGTGCATTCAAACCAGGATGCATTAGAGTCATCATAATAGACATTATGTACATGCATTTACTCTTTTTGTCCTAATAGAGGAAATAAAGAAGGAAATGCTTACAGACACGAGGGCCTCTGTAACACTGGTGAGCACAGCTGGACGCAAGGAATGAACCAGGATCTTGTGTTCAGTGACTGCCAACACGAGCAGAGTGGCCGCATTTTTTGGACCCAGATTCAGCAGTAATGTGGAGAGGCTCCCACCACTGAGGCACAAAAACACATGAATAGAACCAGAGGATTAGAATATCTACAATAACACTGTGTCGAGGTGTTATAATGCTACAATCTATTGATGACTCTACCTAAGAGGCAGCGGGGAGGACACAGGTTGGCTCAGTATCAAGCTGTCGTGTGGAGACAGCTGTAGAAGACAAACAAAAAGGCATTAAATATGTTTTTGCTTCAATGGGCAGGTAATTTAGTTTTAGGCTTTAGTGTGTTTAACAGCATCCATGTTAAACAAAATATATGAAACACAATTGAAGTGATTTCTTTCAATTTCAAGCTGACCTGCACAAGGATGCGTGGTCTCTGAATGGAGGGAAATGGCACATTCTGCATGAAGTGAGAGATGTGCCTGTGAAAGAATAAAAAAAATTGTTAATAAAGCTATAAGGGCAAAAATATTTGCTTACGAAACCAAGAAGAAAGTAAGATAAATCTGAAAAACTTGCTTACTTTTCAATAGGTAGTGCATGTGGTCCAGAGATTGAATATCTGTAGAGAAAAGTGAGAAAGCTCCTGAAGGACTGGAAGAAGGGCCAATGAGAAAGTAGGCAGATGCTCTTGTTGCTGTAAACATTTCTGGTCCCATCAGGTTCAAAATCAGAGCTTGGCAGGCCAAGCTGCAAGCGCTGGCGCTCAGACAGGTTCTCCTCAGAGTAAGGTTCATAGAACTGGATAGCTGCTCCATACACCTGCACACAAATATAAGTGTGATGATCAACATAAATGGTACTATGGCCACAAGTATCCATATCACAATGATAATCTTACAAAGACGAATCCCATGTTAACCTATGGTCCTTTGAAAGAGTACACTAAGGTCAGTTGTTTTGTCACCTTCATGAGGGAATTTTTTGTATAATGAATTAGTCAAACCCTGCTCAATCCTTTGAGGGTCCTTATCCCAACTAAATGAACAAATCAGTGTGGGCATGAATTGCTAGGACACTAGCCTGCAAACAAGAGGTTGCGGGGGAAAAAGAATGAGCACTCGGGCATTTAAACTTGCACACCAACCCGAAGCCCAAATGGTGCATAAGCTATCCATTATTCAGAGGATGAGCTGCACAAAAAAAGAAAAAAAAAGAAAAGATCTTTTATGCTGCATTGCTTTTGAAGACTAACAGCCTTTTAGGATTCCAAACACAGCATCTAGATCATTTTTTATTCCAGTCAGAGTTAGGAAACTGATTAAGATTGTCTCTTATTCTTAGAAATACAACTACAGCTCATCAACAAGGTAATCCATTAGGGATCATATTGCACTGTGAGGGGCACAGGGGGGAAGAAAATGGAGAGACTGGATTAAATAAGGCAATTAATGCAGAATGTGTTTAATAAAGGGCAAAAACTGATGTGAATTTGGGAAACTCCTTAACTATTGATGATGTTAATGAAACTTTGACTCTGAAGAGAATAGTGTTTTTTCTTAATAATAACATTTAGTAATTAAAGGTGTCTTCTACATGAACTTAAGTCTGAAAGTGATATATGGCTTTCGATGATGTTGATGTAAGTTGGTATTTTACCTTTTCTCCAGAAGCCCCCGTCAGTACAAATGTAGAAAAAACAGGCAAGGAATGTTTGGTGTGTGCTGGCCAGCTTTCAATCATGGCCCCCATGGGAAGGCAGAACATAGGCACTGACTCGGGCAGTGGGAAGGACTCATAGTCCTCTTCGGGGTACCTACACAATAGACCTGGGCACAACACAGTCAAACAGAGTTTACATAAGGATTCCCACATAACAAAGGCAAAAAAGAGCAGATCATGCAGACTTTGCATTCTACTGTACCTGCTTTGTATGCAATTGCATTTGCTTTAGCCACAGACTTCTTATAACAAAGGTAAACTGAGGATCCCCACTGTAAAATGAAAAAAACAAACAAAACAAAACCATCACAGATTAGTTAACCTGCATTATCAATGCACAAACTAAATAAAAGCTGCTATTTTTGGAGTTCTATCCCACCATGCTGCTGTTGAGGTTCTTGTCCACCTTGCAGAAGGTATGAGGGGGTGACTCCCCCTTGCCAGGAATGATGACACAGACATCAGTGACAGCCAGCGAAGTGTGAGGCTGACTCTTTGGGGCCCGGCGGTAGGTGATGTAGATGCGCTGGGAGGATGAGCTGCTGATGTTGGCAGGGCGACCTGAGGGTGTGGTCTGCACAATGTGGCAACCAGGCTTCAGCTTCTCTTTCCACTCATACAGGACCCTGAAATACAAGGCCATATTATACCTTTTATATGAGGTTTGTCAAACTGGAGAGTTTAGATAAAAAAGAATGGAATAGATATCAAGCTAAAGGGTATGTTTAAGAACAGATTACTGTGACCTAAGACAGCAAAGTGATTAGTGGTGCTGGGTGTGTAAAGGGTCAGTGAGTGAGGATTATTTCTTACCCAAGATCTGTCAGTGGAGGCTTATCTCTGCCTCTCTTGAAGCACAAGAAGATCTGTGGGCCCCTGAGGCTGGCTCCATTGAGCTCAGCAGAGAGGCCTGAGGGGGTGCTTTCCACACAGGTGAACCCTGGGGGCACCTCTTCACCAAGGGACCGGATCACCACAGCGACATCAGTGATGGGGGCTTTGAGTTTAACAGATTTGGGACCGGCATCATCAAAGTGTAGATCCTCTTCCAGAGGCTTGGTTGAGTCGGTGAGGCCGGCAACCACAAAGTAGTCGGCTACACGAGGCCCTTTATCCTCCATCATTTCCCATTCCCACTCTGTGGGCTGGAGAGTAGAGAAGGGAAGGCATAGGGAGGGGGCTTCCATTAATCATCATATTCACATTGCAAAATGTACTCCAGCTTAAAAACAAGCAGACAAAGGTTTTTGTCATCATGATATAACCAGGCTGAGCAGCATAAGCTGACTAAAACTATCTCACCTTCAAATTCCTTACATGAGTACACGGCAATGATTGTTTGATGCTCAAACTGTTACATGAAACCTCAGAATTGAGTTACAATGGAGGAAAAAAAAAATCATTTACATCACCTACACTACAAATACACACTGTACCAAAGAAATAACAACATATAATGAGAGCATCTGGAAGCATTTAACATAAATTCCTGTCTGCAGAAACACAATATTTCACCAAGACCATTGACCTTGCTACAGTATGCCATGACTGATTATGTAAAATAAAACACATGCCTCTGTAAGAACAAAAGGAGAAAAAAAGATAAAAAAAAAAATAATAAAGTATACATGGAGAGAACCAGAACTATAACCAAGCACAAGCATAAATGAAGCGTGGGTCCTTTGTTGTGTACAAAACAGCTTTTACAAAGCTTGTGGCGAGGTAATGTTCAGACAGAATTTATTCCGGGCTCAAAATTGTTGGGATAAATGAAAGGAATAGCAGAAGCACTTGTGAATCAGCTTGTTATGGTTTTATCACAAAGCATGGAGCCCTGAAAGGCCTCTGAGCGCTGGGCCATCTTATTGTACTTCAGCTGAAGAGCCTTCTTTATCTCTTTCAGCGGTTCTTCCACACTCACTAGCAAACAGCTGCTTATTATATCCACCACTGTGATATGCGTGAGTTAGCAGAAAGTGTTTCCCCCTCCACTATGTTGGATGTGTCAATTTTAAGAACCATGGCACACAGGAAGCTGTGACCATGTCTCACCCACTTAGGACTTAGGTAATCAGCAAGGATATTTAAGCATTTCAACAGTCATGCCAAAGGAGGAGAGAAATTTAGCCATTTCTGACCAGATAGTCATAGATCAAACAATATTTTTGATTTAGGCATCTGAAAAATTGCTACATGAAATAATTAACACCGTTCTAAATAGTGTACAAACATTATTTAGTCTAATATATTTCTTGTTTCATAAACCTGTTTACTGAATGCCAGAAAAGTGATTTGATAAATTGTAACTCATCAACATGATGCTGCTAATGGCCTTGCAGGCTTTCAGCTGACATTTGTTCATGTCCAGACTTTCATTAGTAGCTGATGGCTGTTTAGTTTGAGTTATTTGAGGTCTACATTGTTGAGCCTTATGGGTATGCTTGATGACTCAGCAAGAGTGTTTCCAGCTTCCTTTTTTTCCTGACCTCTTTCACTGCTAGGTCATATTATAAATACCAGACTTCATTACATGACAAATTATGCAAATATCAATTACAGAAGCACCTATGTAAAATAATATTTGCTACCAGTTGCACAATCTAATTCTAAAAATAAAAAAAGTCAAAATGTCACAGATAGTGACCCCTTAGTTTGATGATGATTCAGAACTGTTTCACATTTCACTGATGACAATAAAGAAATTCCTTTTCTATTCTGCTTTGTCCAAAATAAAACTACACAAGCACCATTTGTTTTCTCCAGATTGAATAACTATAAGATATTGATCTAAGAAATGTATTTTCTTTTACTCAACACCAAGTGTGAAACAAATTAATGCTTTGGTTATTCAGGGCTAGCCAGGATCCTTGCACTGTAATTTTTCTCTCTTCTTCCTAAACTTTTCCTTGATTAACTTTATGCAGTAAAACAAAGTTTGGATTAGAACATCAGATGCCAGGTTTAAGTTAGGAAATGTAATACAGTGGAAAGTGAGATGGTTTCAAAATAAACAACTTTTATAACCTGCATGTGCCTAACAAACTGTGATGGTGCAAAACACACTGAAGTTACTTTGCCTGAGGAATGTATGGTACATGATTTGGATTCCAGACACTCCTAGGGACTGGGAAGTGGAAAAGCACTACTGAATGCCCATGATGTTAGGACCAAGAGGCATGCTTGCATAATAAAGAGATGTGATTTCATTGTGGAATTAGTTGCATGGGCAGAAGAATACTTCAGAAAAAACACTGACACTAAACACACTCCATTACTAAACCCACAAATGTGTGTTAAATTACAGTAAAAAACAAAATGAAAAAAAAACTAAAACAAAACAAAAAATTCAATCAAACAAACAAAAAATACAATAAGACCCAAGGCTTTTTTAGGCCCAAGCACAATGATGATGGACCAAGACAAAGAGGAAAACTGCTCTGTTGTCCTTTTTTTCTTTGTTTTTTTTAAAGATGGATGCTGTGTTCTGGACTAAAGAGAAGTGAGATCCTGGAATATGTTATCAATGCACAGCTCAAAAGTGAATGTTTTCTAGATACTAAAGGATAAATGGTTGACATGATTTGAGTAACTTGCATATTTGTGATGGCATCACTATTGTAAAATCGATACATATTTTGGTGCTACATGTTTCCACATGATGTCTTTTTTCAGGGAAGCTCTTACTTGTTTCAGCAAGGCAAGGAGCTGATTGTATAGCAGCATGGCTCTAAAGTAAAAGAGTCTGGCAGCTAAAGGTCTCACTCACTGAAAATTTTTGTTGCATTATGAAAAAAACACACAATACTATGCTTAAACTTACTATTTGTTTCCTTAATTTTCAAACACCTACAAGTATTGCTCAAAAAAACAAACATATATTTGCCTTTTTTTAAATGTGCTACTTCCATTGAATTATAGTTCTGTCTACATTTTTGAATACAAGAACGTTTCTCGTCTTTAACATTTAATTGGTAACCTTTCCCTGATTTTTTTTTACATTTAAATGCACACCAATTATTTGGCTATTGACAAATGTAGCTTTCATTTACATTTTGGCCAGATGGTTTTTTTCTTCTTTTTCTTTTTTTTTTTTTACATTTTATGAAATAGGCTTGTATGATTTCAGACTATACATACAGTTTGCTATAAAACAGCTGATTTTGCATAATCCATGAAACAATTCAAAAGCCATCTAACTTTATGGTATAAAGGAAAAGCCCATGTAGTCAGTGTTGACAGTCCATTTCATAGAATGATCTAAAATGCCTTTGTTAAGATAATCCACCTCTTCTTCAATGTGACATAACACCTCCGCCAACCTATAACATACCTGCTCTCAGTTATTGCTTGAATCGTGCACTATGCTCCCCTGCAGATATGCATCTGATAGCAGGACAGATGTGTCATATAATACTTGAAAGGTTCTGGATTAAATATAGATGTAATCTCCAGTTCCAACTACATCAACATTCATTGCATCTATTCCTCCCCCTCAGCACGAAGCACAAATCTAAATTTATATCTAATCCTCTCCATAGCAACATTAAAAGTGAGCAGTGAAGTGAAGATTGAACAATTCTTCCTCTGATGCTGAAAGAACATTCTGGTTACCTTTAACTTGAATAATAACAATCAGCGATCACAGTTTTGTTCTTTTCAGACAATCAACATCTTAATTTTCACAGCATATAAATACAGCCAAAGCCGTTTATGTCTGTCAGAGTAATTACATTTCTCCTGGTTGTTGTTGTAATGATCTGGAAATCCTTTTCTAAACATTCATTACTGCTGAATCAGTTACTGCTGCTAGAGCCTCTCCTGTGCCACATTTTTTGTTTCTACACAGTATTAGAAAACTTTTCTTTTTCATCACATCCATCTAAAAGACTCATTTTGAAAAATCTTTTGAGACCTGCTTTGTAACAAATTGTGGATAACCCTGTGTTAGCACAAAACTGGAAGTGACTGACTCATGGTCTCCCCAGGAACTGCAATCTCCTCATTCACCACACTTTTCTTCATAATAACTCTACATATAAGGACATGGCGGATTTCCTCTTCTTGCCTGCCAGAAAATTACTTCTCCATTCCCATCCACTACTGTGTTCATGAGTCATTTCAAACTGACAGCTTAACAGTCATTTGTTAATCACTTTTGCCAGAGTGTCCCCATTATCTAATCAGTCTGATTTTCTTCTCAAAGAAGCTCAAATTTAAGATTTAACCCAGTTTCTGAGAACATCAGATCTGATTTTGAAATCCCAGTGACAATTCTACCCATCCTGTGGTACTTTTTGTTGTTGCAACATTACTGCAAAAGCATCGATTGTGAATATTTTAGTCAGATTTTTGTCCAACTCTTCACCTTTTAATCAAATTATTTTGACATCAAATCTCTCAAGTCTTAACTATAAACTAAAAGCGGCTACCAAAAGTTAAAACCAACAAGAATAATGTCCCTTGCTTGCTGCACCAGAGGGACAACCCGTTTCAACAACACTGGCAGCTGTTAAAATGCTTATTTTAACAGCTGCCAGTGCAGGCTATGTTTTTAAGATGGAACTGCCAAAGTGTTTGCAGATGAAACTAAGATAAACAATACTACAAGCATACATTTTTAAAGCAAATATATTGTTTTTCTAGATGCTGATCAGATAGAAAATTGTTTCAATATTTTCTTTAAGTATTGATTACTTTCAACAGATCATCCCAAAAACACGTTTCCATATGTCTACAAACTTTCAAACTAAAAAAAAGTAAAAGAAAAAAGTTGATACACTGACAGGGTTTGTGATAGGGATCAAGACTTATGACTTCTTCTATTTAAAAAAAAATTGTGGCCTTTAAATTGAGACAGAGGCAGCGGCTGCTGGACAGTCAGGTTGTATGCAGGGATTAGAGGGCTGTGTTAACAGCAGGGGGGCAGGGAGGATGGGCAGCCTGATCTGAGAGGGAACCACCACAACATGTAGGCTATTCCACTCAGCATCTGTTCCCCCTTAGCCATGAAGGCAGCCCTCACCCTCATCAGCCATTTGCATTCCTGATGTTTGACAGGGGGGACCCTGCCTGCTCGATGAAGCGACCACACACACCCAAGATTAACAGAGCAGAAAGATGAAGGAGAATGCACTCCAAGGTGGCGCTGGAAATAGGAAAACGCTCAAAGCGCCCTGCAGGATAAGCCTACAAATCTTGTATCACGTGCATAGGGAATATTCGGGTTTAAAATGCAGCAAGCTAATGGCTGAAAAAAACAATCCAAAATGAAAAATAAAAAAGGAAAAACAACCACAGACCATATCGACCACAACAATAGAGGGGTGTTCTCCTTTTCCCACATCTGAAGAAGCCATCTTATGGAGCATCAACACGGGATGCAATAAAATAAGCCTCCATAAGTCTTCAATGTAACCAAGGGGCGCGCAGCATCACACACAGACAGCGATGCTCGTTATAAAGCACCAAATTATTCCTTTTATAAATAGATCTGCACGCCAATTATCTCACCAGTTAAACGTATCTCTAAGCTACATTATTAATATCAACAATCCAAGGTCTGCATGATAATTCAAAGGATCACGTTAAGCGCATCACAGACAGCAATCATTACACCTGAGATCGCGATCCCAAAATTCTGTAAAAAAAAACCAGCATCTAAATCTAAATTGAAGTTGTGCGCTCTGTTTGTTTGAAGTAAAAAAAATTCTACTCACATCACTGCAATTGCAAGATGATCTGTCGAGAATGAGTGGATGTCCAAATAAAACCCAGGTTTCTGGAGAATGGATATTTATTCCTTAGTTTGCTTCGTTTGTTTTTATTTTATTACTTCCCTTTCAATACTATTATCATTATCATTAGTATTAGTAGAAAATATAAGTAATTCACTGTAGATCAGACGGACCCGTATGGTCTGTGTTGTCCTGAGCAGCGTTTTATCCAGACCTGCGATGCCCACGTGACTTATTACAAACCTCACCGACGTCATTGATGACACTGCTGGCAGCTGTGACAGAAGAACAACGTCTGAAAAGGTGAAGAAACATTGATACGGAACTACTCGCGTGAAGTGGAAATAATAATAATAATAATAATAATAATANTAATAATAATAATAATAATAATAATAATAATAATAATAATAATCTCATTATTGATATTATTGATATTATTATCATTATTATCATCATTATTATCATCATTATTATCATCATTATCATTATTATTGTTGTTATTAGCCAATTATTACAAAATCAAAATTTGTCACATGTGGCATCAATAAAGCAGTAGGCTAGATAATCACAAAGAGAGGTGAAATGATTAATTCTTTTGCAGGTGGTCAGCTCTCTTCTTTTTAATTTTGTGTGTGTGTGTGTGTGTGTGTGTGTGTGTGTGTGTGTGTGTGTGTGTGTGTGTGTGTGTGTGTGTGTGT
>JAPMNP010642912.1:0-16902 GCA_029874935.1 Atherina boyeri | reverse complement strand
TTCTTACATAGGCTACGGCTTCACATGATTGCAGTACCAGTTTCGGCCAGAATCTTACATATGGTACCTTTAATGCTCATTATTACCAGCATTTAAACTGACAGATATGATTGACTTGGAAGATACACACCTCATCCATTGAGCCCTTTTTACAGTCGTCATCATCATCGTCTTCATCTTCGCTTTCAGCCTCCACCTCACCTGAAGCATAAAATGAAATCAATGATAAATAATTATGTGTACTTAATCAACATTTCCACAATGCCGATAAAAAAGTCAAACACACTGGTGTAGAGACTGATGGCCTCTTAAAAGCATTGCATTTAAAACCACCAGACACTCTGGTCTTACGTTGACAGGTTGAAACTCATGGAGCTCATGAATATTGGATATAAATCTTAACAATGTTTTGTTGGAGCAAACCCAGCTTCTGCACCTGCATATTAAGGGATGGACTTAAAAATCATCCACTGAGTTTGAGGTCACACTGACACAGGAAATTAACTTCAAATAATGGTCAGATTGACCTAGAGTATAGCTACAGCGTAATGAGAGCTCTGCTAAGGATTAAAGTCTGTGGTCATGACTCACCAATAGACTTTCTGCCCTGTGGTCTCAGGCTGAGCTCAGCACCCTCAGAGGGCTGTAAGGAATCTGCCATCTCCTCTTTGGTCGAACCTGAAATGAGAGAGATTTCCTATAGTTTTCAAATGGGGTTCTTCATCCTTCTCATACACATGTATTCGTGGCCTTGCACCTCAAATTCAGCGTGTGTATTGGTTGAATAGGATAGACTGTGCTACTTATTTTCCTACACCAGGGGGCAGTGTGTGTTAAAATTAAACTTCAATCAATGGATTACAAGTTCTGTTTCTGTTACACTAGACACAAACAAAAACAAGTAAATATGAAACACAAAAGAAACACGCATGTACACAGTCACAACTTACAAAGTGATTGTGTAGACATTAAAGAAAAACAATAATTAAAATCAGGGATCAGTCTTTAAAAAAAAATTACACACAACTGGTGATGCAGCCTCACCGACACACTGAAGGAGACCACAGGCCAGTGTATAAGATGCCCCACTGACAAACAATGTATGTGTCTGACTGAAGGTGTGAACAACAGCCAATAATATCGACAGCTGATTGAAGGCTATGAAAATGATGAATACTAAACAATATCATGGTTTTGCTCCAGTGACTCTAGGGAAGTTTTGGTCCAAGGTACAGATAGACCCTGATGGTTAGACTACATTTGCATCATAATTAAAATGTCCTCAAGCCTACCGATAGCTCTGTTTGTGGGATGCAGGCGTGTGTGTTTATGTCACATCTGTGGTGCCGTACCTGCGCTGGGGGAGGAGGGCTCACACACACTTGAAGAATCGCTGTAGGTGTTAGAAACCTGCTCAGACAGTTTTTTCTTGGTGCTTCCATTTGTCTTATGGTGCTTCTTTTTATTCTTCACTAAGATCTTCCCCATCAGCTCCATTGGGCTGGGCAGTGGCACACCAGACTCCAGCTGCAAGGAATGCAGAAATAAACAGATGAAGACCATCAGGCATGGAAGCATAATGAAAAACACTATATTAATGCTTTTCTATTAGCTGAATAACATAAACACAAAGAGGTTTTTGTGTAGCCAAAGATGACTATGTAACACTACTTTGACAAATAAGAATATTTTTTATTTTTTTTTACTGGAATGTATCACTTAAAATGTAAATTAAATCCTTAACTGGGTTCAAAATGAACCAAGTGATTCTGCTGAATAGAGCTGGTTAGAAATCATAAAAACCTTTACAAATCTTTGCTGATATAACAGAAATAAAAGTACACTTTCAACACCTAAATCTACCTCCTGGGGAGGAAACTAAGTATTAAATACCAACAGCACCCTGTCTAGAGAGCGGGCCAGAAGTAGGAAGATCTCTGATTTATTTATTGAGTACACTGCTTTCAGATCACTGTGTTTAGGGGTATCAATAATTCATCATTAAGAAAGTTTCCTGTGATGTTGGATAAACATTTATGCATGCACATTTTTTGGTGTTTACAAGTTATCAGCTGCAAACATAACCTCCATCTTTCTCAGCATTTTGTACATGATATTTCACAAGAACAAAAAAAAAGAAAGATTCATCCAGCAGTTTACACCATTGTTTTCCATCTAATAACATATTTTCCAAGGAGATAAAGACTCTACTCTGCTTGACTGCCGATTTTAGAAAGTGATGCAAAAAATATTAGACATCCCGTTTAAATTGGCTCCCAACACTTCCGGTTAAATGCATGATTAGATGTGGCACGTAATCCTGGCTGTACTAAAATGTGCTACAAACCTGCTGAATTAAACTCCAAGTTATCTGGATGAATGCAATCAGGCTTTGCCCGTCACATGTCTCAAACGTTTTAGTTTGCTGCTTATTAAAGAAGGGGAAATGTACTTTAAGAGATCTAGCAGAGGCAGAAATGCTCTAAAAATGTCTCTAAAAAAAGATGTTTTTACTGTTTGTCAGCATCTTTGGACACCGATTTCTAGTGACACTGATTTACTCTACTTTGGATTTGTTAAACTACATCCTTTTACTCTGCAACATTTAGTCTTATAATGTTAAATAAACAATTGTATAAGGGGTGTCAGAAAAACTTGATGTTTGATGTTAAAAAATTAAATAATCAATAACATATTGCAAATAACATACATACTAATATGAGTGGTATGGCTTTGGTTGACAGTATCTTAATTGCTGGTGTTGTTAACAGTTGTTGTCATCAGTCACATCATCTATTAGCTTTTCCCATGTCTTTTTAATGTAATTCCTTTTTTGTGCAGTTTTGAACCGTTACAGTGCCTGCCTTAACACGCTTTGTATTTAGTTTATCTAAATGAGTGGGAAAAAAGAGAAAAAAATAAAACACATGCAACATTAGACATTAAATTGGCTTTTTTCGTAAGCTTTCAAAAGATATTGTGAGAATATGATGGTAAAAAATGATTGTCAATGACACCTTTGCTTCAAAAAGTGCAATTTTAATAATTTTTCTTCCATAAACAAGTACTTTACCCTTTTCTTACCTTCATCTTGACAAAGTTTGAAATGATGACATATTATCTTTTAGTTAACTTTAGAAAAAAAAAGCAACAGGCACTTTTAGAAGATTCTGTCTATCAATATGTTTATTTGTAAACCTGTGTGCGGGCATACGTGGACAGGAAATGTAATGACAGTGACGGAGTACTGATACATGCTTTTACTTAAAGCTTTATCAAATTTAATCTCCAAAATATAGTTGAAAGGGTGTTTTTACCAATCAATCTAACAGCTTTAGACTCTTCCCAAGTAAACATATTTAACAAAATATTTCATATTTTTATCTGTTCCAATTGAAAACATTTTGTAAACCCAGTGCAGCGATGAAAGACAAACAAGAAAACATGTTTATGATTTTATGATCATATTTTCAAGTGGTTTTGAGGAATGTTTCCTATTTTCCCCCTTTTTTAATACCAGACCGTTTCAGAAAAAAAGAACAACCCAAAAACATCAGAAGTCTACAGTCAAAAAAAGTTTTGTGAAGTGAAGATGAAGGAGGAGCTCAAGTTTCTCAGAAAACCATAATCCTCTTTATCATCACCCTTGGCTGAGCTGGAACCAATCTAGCTATATTACCCTATCTGCCCCTGCTTCCATGGACTTATGGAGCTGATATTTCATTCGATATGCTGTATACATGGCTGTACACAGCCAGAGGGGAGTGGTTGTCATTGCTCTCACCTTTCTCACTTATTCCAGGCTCTGTGGTAGAAATCTCATTCCTCAATAGCACTTTCTCTCTCTGTCTCTCCAATTTCTCCCTTGGTGTGTGTCTCCTCATGTCCCTCCCTTTTCTCTTTCCCTCTGCCACTCCATTCAAAAGGCTTCTTCCTGATAATACTTCAATGTCAAATTCAGTCAGAGGGCTGTTACTCTCAGTGGGTTTTTGGCAGGCAGGGCTGGAGGAGCTCCCTGTGTGTGTGAGATAATGCTGCATCAGGCTGGTGGGAACTTCAGCCGCTCTACAATGCTATACCAACAGAGGGATAAGAATATCCCTGGTGAAAAAAGTGAGAGGAATACAGGAAGGACGAAGTAAAAGGTCATGTAATGAATGAACATGTGCAATAGTTTAGGTGGCATTTTCATGATTGCAACAGACATCATGAGAGGTATCTAAGTCTGCATGTGAGAGTTTGCATGGCAAGTGTCTATATTTGTCTCCCACGAGTGGCTGCATCATTGCACACAAAGACGCCTTTGGTGGGCGTGGGAATAAGAGTTTGGTCACAAAGGAACAGTGAAAGCTTTTGACTAGTAGCCATGGAAACAGAGAAATGGCAGATACAGGGCTTTCAAGGAAAGCCAGTTTTTGATTATAGCATAAAACACTTCCATTTCATCTTAAACGGTCCTCATTTCCAGTCTCAGCCATTATGAGGTGATGTAGAGGAATATAAATGACTGTGACATGAATCATCAAAAGTTAGCTTCTGTGGCTTTAAATCCCCACTACTGAGGCCCCTGATGACGGCTGATTCCCGTCTCTTCTCTGAGCACTCTCCAGCCAGTAGAAGTCAGTCCAATGTCAGTCCTCGCTTCCTTTGATAATGTTCTCTTATATTTTTTTGCTCAATCAGCCATGGTGCGCGTTCAAAATAGCCCATGTGTTGCTATTCAGTTGCTGGTGTGTGACGCGGTGCTGTAAAGTGAAAAAGTAATGCAAAAGTAATGCTTGGGGACAGAAAAAAAAGGGACGTGCGATTTCTCAGCCTCCGGATGCAGCTGAGCAACAAAGGCTCCAGGAATGTGCATAATGAATGTCAGTGTGCCATCAAAACGAGTCAGAGGCACAGAGTTTAAAGGTCGGAAAGTTATGTAGTGTTGCTTTAATATTGTCAGAGGGATATGTATGTGAGGGAAGAAACAGTCGTGTAAAATATGGGATTTTCTTTATACATTTTAACTAATGTTTCTGGTAAATGATAAGAAGACATCAATTTGGATGAATTTGAGCTCACTCTTTCATACAAAACGGATTCAAACTTGAGATGTTTTCTGGTTCTCTCCTTACATATTTCATACATAAAGCAGTAGAACAGGTTGCACTACTGGCGGTTTTGTTTTGCTACATGTGACCACATTTGCTTGAGAATGACTTGATGGTCTGAGACTTACCCTCAACTTTACTGGTATAATTCAACATTTATTTAGATTAAGGATGGAAAAAAAATCCACATCCAGATTGCAATGCAGCAAAGTAGACCCAAAGCATAATATTACCACTGCCATGCTGCACAGATGGGAAGAGGTTTATATATAAAAAATGGAGTGACTTCCTTTGACTAAACATGCCGCCTCAGTTATGTTAAAGATTTAATTCTGCAGTCAACAAATGTATGAAGTAATCAAACATTTTCTTCAACAAACAATAGATCAACCATAAAATGTTTGTTTTAGGCCATTAAACTGGTTCCCATTATCTATACTTGTGTATGAAAATAGATTATCTGAAAAGGTTAAAAAACAGTCATGCACCACTTAAATATTCTTAAAGACCATTTAAGAGTGCAGCATGTTGAGCAGAAGTGTGGCAGAAGTGTTCAAGGACGTGCCTTAGTGCACTCATCTGTGTGTTAATTCCTTCTGAATCCCTCAGTGCAAGGCATGTTTTATGTATCTGTGTGTGTGTGTGTGTGTGTGTGTGTGTGTGTTAAAAAGGAGACAGAGTGCAGAAAAGTGTGCATGTTAATGTGACCACAAGCACATGTAGTGTGTGTTTAGGCAACTTATGTACTCACAGGATATTTCTCCAGAGGTTCCATCAGTAATGCGTCTCCAAATATTGACCGGCAGTACTCTGCCATCTTAGCCTGCTGCTTTGGCCTGGGAATAATCACACACACACACACACAGATTTTAGCACTAAATGTCAATATGCTGAATATGTATGTTCCCTTTTCAAATTCCACTGGAGCTATTAAAGATATGAAAAAAGCAAACAATGAAAATCTTCCACCCAGCTCGGCAAAGTGACAGCTGACAGTTGCATCCTGACAGACAGTACTCTACTCATCAAAACGCTCAACATTTATAGCTTCTGACTTAAAACAAATTGCTGACTTACGAGTCCACGTGATTCTCAAAAGACAGGATGACAGGGAAAGGTGAAGTCTTGAAGGCACACTCTGCAATAGCCTCGATCACTTCCTGAACAGAAATCAAACAACAAATCATTCAAGAAGCTGAATAAATAAAAAACATTATCAGAATGACATAGCATATGTTACAAAGAAGGGATTTCATTGTTTCATGGCATGTGTGGGGAAAAGAAGAAATCAGTTGCCGCAGAACATTACTCCAAAATGATGATTATATAAACTCTAAACCTTTCATGGCAATAACATAAATACAAACCTTTTGTAGCATTTTCTTCAGCCATTCATGTCTGACTAATTTCAGCATAGATATGTATACAGATATTGGAGTAAAGCCAAGCTCTGGTGTCGCATATCAACTCCAGCAAAGACAGTTTAACAACTGAGATCAGATTTCTAACCCAATGATTGTCTGAGTCAATTATACCATCATTACTAACAGTATCACTCCAGTTAATGCCTTTATTACCATTTGCACTATCTCCTGCAATAAAAATCTTTGTCCATAATTCAACCCTCTCTATCTACTGCTCACTTCTTTTGCAGCTTTTGTGTTTTTATAATTCACTCTTATAATAATTCCACCAAGCTCATTCTGCTATTACTTACTGTCATTAGATATAAATTTCCTTAATGTATCTATTAAATGCATTTCTTTTTTCTTTTCTCCTGCCACTTACTGTGCCTTTCGACTTCCATGCCCTCCTTTCTAAATAAAACAATTTTGTCTTTGTTTTCTCCTATTCTGAGAATTCGATTAATCCCCTTTCAGCACTCCTCTTTAGGGCACTATGTAGTTCATACTTGTCTTTTACAATTTGCCTTCTGCTGCAAGCATGCCCCACTTTTTGTTTTTCCCCCTTTTTCCTAAAATCTCTTTCTCTATATCTTGCATCATCTTTCGTTTTCCATATTTTGTCTGTTTTTCTGTCATTGCTCGATATACATTATCATGAGACAGTTATCAACAGTAAAATACATATCTAAAGCCACGTTATTTTCTGCATTTAATAAACATTATGTCATAAATTACTCATATTTATTTGGCTAAAATCATTAAATATAGAGCTGCTTTCAAACACCCCTTTTTCTGGATTCAAATCTGAGCCTAAGTCATTTACAGCCCATTACGTGAACTTTATAAAGCAATACATTACTTTACTGATTACAACTTCAGTATTTACCAATCACGATTGTCAGTGATGCAGTGAAGCAACTGCTAATAGAAGAAGAACCACCATCAGCAACCGTACAGAGTAGCTTTTATTGCTCTTTAATGTGTCTCACCGAGTTTCTTAAGAGTATATTTGAAAATGCAGACTTTATGTGCAAAGAATTTGGTCATTTTATAATCTAAGCTACAACATCAAAATCATAATAAAAAGACATAAAAAGAAAGAAGAAAGCTCTGCAAACATGACTGGAAAGCAATACTGGATGGCTGTGATCTTTATGCCTTCAGGCAGCACTTAAAACATACATGATTCTATAGTGGAAATCCCTGCAGCGACTCAGAAACACTTCTGAAAACAATGAACGATACAGCTTTTTAATCTTTTTTTTTCTATCATTGAACAGTTAAAAATCTAAAGGTGCATTTGCTCATTTCTTAAGAGACCATAAATAAGGAACAATATATCAAATGATAATCAGGTTTTGGAACTACATATCCTACCACTCCCTTTTTTCAGTCTTATTTCAGCAGAACAATGCCAAACCACATACAGGTTTGATTACAGATTTTGAACGCAGTATTAAGAATCCATCGCTAAACTTGCCCGCTCACAGTTCAAACCGGCCACTTACTGAAAAAGAAGTGCAACAAAGGAGGTCTAAAACTTTACATCACGGAAGAAAAAAACATTCAGCTTAACATTTTAAGTATTTGAAGAAAAAGGCTTAGTCCAGTTAACTATTTCTTCAAATATTTCAGATGACAATTACTTGTATGACTGAGAGTCTACCCACACAAGCTTTTAGTGTTCCTCTCATGTTCAGATTTTCCTTTTTTTTACCCAGAAACTATTGTTTCTAAAAACACAATGTAGCAAAATTATATCATTTAGTTGATACAAATATTAATCAAAGTTATGCTGCAATGCAGCCTGAAGAAATTATTTTTCAGCCTATTGTCTGCCTTCATCTCTGCTTCTGTCCCTTTGCTCTTTCTGTGTTACCTTGAAAGAGATTTCAGTTGTCATGGTGAACCCATGAGTGATCACAGGCTCTTCTTCTGTGGTGCGGCCCTTCCAGCAGTCCAGCTCAATGCAGCGGCATCCGGAAAGGAGGACCTGTTTGTACATCTCAACTGAAGAGTTGCCTGCAAGCTGACCCGCTGTACGCCACATGCAAGGAGACACATGAACAGCACATCAGGAAGATTCTAAAATGGTGTTAAAAGCACCCACAGAAACATGTTGTTTCACTTAAAAAAAAAAGAAAAGCATATTAACCCTTTCAGTTGTGAGCATGCAGTAAAAACCATACTCCTCACCGCTTTTGTGCAACATGTAAACATGACATGTAAACTATGTCAAAGTGAGAGGCTCATCTGCATTCTTACTTACATCATTTCTGCCACAAATGTGTTAGTCTTTACTGAACAAGTTAGTTTTATACTCAAAATTATATATAAAAATGTATGAATAGGCGGCACAGGCTGTTCTCTGTGTAATCATTTTGTAAAAATCTATTCCATAAAGTTGAGAAACACAAAAACAAGGACAGAAGTGCAGACTTCTTGGCTGCATGTCTCTGTCTCTATTACAATAACAAAATATGTGTCACTTTCAAAATACCAAAAGAAGACTGTGTTCGTGAGGGAAAAAAAAAAAAATCAAGGACTCATTGTTTGTTTTTCTCCTTTCTCCATATCGCAGGCTGTGAGGCTGGGCTATTACAGAAATCTCTTTTTTTCCATCAGAGGAGAAATCTGATCCACTTGAAAGATTCAATGCTCTCTGGTTTCCACCCAGAATAGATTTGAATAGATGAATTCTAATATCCATTGAAGAGAAAATGGCCTCTGTATTGCGACTGCCTTGCTTGCGCACTGCCGGGAACCAGTTACTGTGACTACCAGTCAAAGAAATATTTGACTCATGAATATCAATGAAATGTGTCTCATGGCATGACTTGATTGGATAACCACTTGATAGGTCACACATGAAAGGGAGTCTGATGTGGAACGATGCATTTGAGTGACTGACCTGTGATGTATAAATGTGAGTGTTTTCGCTTGTGAAACCATAACTGTATTTCTAATGTATGACTGATCTGTGCATTTGTGGAAGAATAATGGATGAACCTCTGCGATCAGTCAGGATTAAAATCAACTTGAGGAAAACAGACAGAGCTCCCTACTTACAAAAGAGAATCTTGACTTGTTACAGTTGTGCCGTGTGTGCGTACCTGTGAGGTATGTGTTGTGTGAGGAGTTGATGAAATAGTGGGAGAGGGGAAGGGTCATGTCTTCACTCTGATCCAGCTTCTCGGGGGGAATAATGGTGTTCTCGTCCCCATTCAGATACCTGGCAAAGCCTTCCACCGATATCTGACCTGCATGAACACAAAATCATGGACCACTCGTTAATACATTTTAAAACGTATCGTTTTTTTGGTTCTAGACAGAAGCCTAAATATCAAAGCTTCAGAATCTTAATTGAAATATTCCTCAAGATGATCCCATAAGTGAAATTCCCTCCCTCTAATTATGTCTACATATGTCTATATAAATAAGTCTAGGTATGTGGATCACAGTGTTACCTGAAAAACCCCCAAAAACAAACATGTGATGTCTGTGGACTAAAGATAAGTCCTCAGCTTATTTATAATTCTTTTTTTTATATTTCCAGGTGTAGTAAAGAAATATATTCTCTTTAAAATAGACAAGAACCATTCTTCAATGTTAAATATTAAAACCAAGATAGAGATGATTAATTTGTGTCAAAGAACCAAAATGATGAGGGGAAAAAAGAAAAGAAAAAAAAAGAAAGAAAAAAAAAGAACCAAAATGATAAATGAAAGTGTATATATATTTATAATAATAATAATACATTTTATGTAAAAGCGCCTATCAGGACACCCAAGGTCGCTATACAAGATAAAAACACAGTAAAATACAGTAGAATAGATAAGATGAATAAAAAAACAACATGGAAAACAAACAGTAAGGAAAAATCATACTGTAAGTTATAGGCACTTTTAAACAGATGAGTTTTGAGTCTGGACTTGAAAAGGATGAAGCTGTCAGAGCTTCTGATGTCGGGGGGGAGGGAGTTCCAGAGGCGAGGAGCAGAGCGACATATATCAAGATATCAAGATATGAGATCTATCATGGATTTGGACACTAATTTATTTTGATTTACATGTCACCAAGTTAAGTAGTGTGCCATAAAAGCAAAGTATTTGTCCCCGAAAAGTTCTGCATGAATGTTGTATTTACCCTGGATTGAGAAGGATTTTCTGAGAACTACTGTGTCTATTTACACTCACAACATCGTTTAGCCTTCTGTGATCCGCTTAGTCCTTAAAACTACTCTATACAAAACAGGATGTATGGCATATGCTGGTATATTTACCTTAGCTTTATCGAATCTTTAGACTTTTTTTCTTTGCAATTATGCAACACGGAAGAGATGGTAAAGGGTAGGTGAATTCTCACACTTATCAAACTTAATTGTAAAATGATTAGTTTAAATGTATCAGAAGACTCCTTTATGTAACTATATGAATCTACTTCTCTTGTATTCAGGCTCTAATACAAGTATTGCTGGTCCATAATAAGTAATTCAGTGATGTGACAAGCTGTTGCCCTTGGAGCCGTTTGTTTCTTGCTCTGGTTCTTTGTCATGGTCACTCGTGTCAAGTTATGCCGTTTTGCGAGTTCATATCCTCACTGAATGCTTGCGGGACAGTCTATATCTGAGAATAAATAAGTAATAAGCAGCCGGTGAAAAGACTCAGCCATCCAAGCACAAAGTAATATTCTCGATATACATTACCAAACACACCACACACCACACCTGCATGGATCAAATCTGGAATTCATAGTGGGTGGTATACTACAGCCAAAGCAACTCCTCCACCTACCTACACACACTTATTTGATATTATGCTAAATATGCTAAGTGATGCAAGCTTGTCGGGTGTACCAGTCCCTCCGGCCACTTTATGCTAATTAATGCGGTGCCGCCCTCTGCAGAGTGGCTGGACTAATTAATGCTAGCTGCTGTTTGACATCTGAGCTCAGTCGCACTCAGCGTCTTCCTCCCAGCTGACTTCCAGGACCTCTCTTTACTAAGCTGAGGTCTAACCTGAGCACCATACACACTAACACACACACAAAATGTTTCCCCAGTTCTCAAGACATGGCTACAGTAAGTCAAGCCAAGAAAATTATGTTAACATAATTGGGATTACAAATACACCACAGAGGCCTACAGCCTATTCCACAGGTGAGACTTAAAGTTGAAGTTCTACTAAAGGCTAAACTGTGTATAAAAATAGAAAATACGACAAAAGTGGACACTAAATGGCAGAATATTACAAAAGACTTTATGTTGGGGGAGTGGTTGTTTATTGGTTACAGAGATGAACCATTGAGGGTCCTTGAGCAAGGTTCTTAACCCCAAAACCACATCTAGAGATGGGTTAATTGATCAATCAATATATGCAGTCTATGGTTAAATGCAGAGCTGAATTTCCCAATCGGGATTAATAAAGTAAAAATTATAATCATGTGATAACTAACTCCTCCGGATGGATGAGACAAAGTGTCTTCTTTCATTTAGCATTTTATTCATCTGGCTTCAAACAATGTTGCTACATTTGAGCAAGCACAGTTTAAAGTCAGGCAATGAGCACAGAGAGATGAATCAAATGTATATCATTCAAAAGCTCTAGGAAAGAAAATCGAGAAAATGGGAGCGAAAGAGTGAACAAACAAGAAAAAAGTATGCACCTTTAAAATTTCCCACAATTTCTCACCAGCTTCATGGGTTATTTTGAAGCATTTCCAATGGAAGTTCTGTGCATGTGTATTCCACATTTGGTGTCATCTAAATGTTTGATATGCACACCCAAATATTTCCTGTCGTCAAAGTTCGCAACCACTTTTATTTACACAAGTGTCCTTGAGAGTAGTAAAGCTGTGTGTGGGTATATAATTGTGTGTGAGGAGATAGCACGTGGAGCTCTAGACCCCTCTGCAGAGCAGATGGCAACACTTCCTCCGGGCTAGATAAATACTTCACATGGAGAAATCTGTCACTGGGACGGGGAAGGGCACGCTTCCAGAGCGCCTGGAACAGGATGAACACACAACATCACAGTGGGAGCGCATTGCTGTGATCAGTGTTGGACACTGGGCGGTCGAACTGGATAGTTAAACTGGTGGTTTAAAATGTGGATTCAACTCATTTCAAAACCCCATGGTTTATTTGATTACATTTGGAAAAAAAAAAGTAAAGTATTGATATAACATGTACATGTGCATAACATGATGAATCTGTTTTTAGATAGATAGTTTAAGAACAATTGTTCTAATGTATTATGTTAGTGTTCTCCTCAGAGGTGGTATAGAGGTTTGGCGATGTACGAAGCAATAAATGAGGCATTCTGCGGACTATGTTGGCCCTTTTTGGCACATTTGTATAGAATGCCTTCCAGCACAGATACAATTTGTATTGGCACATACCCAACCTTGTTGCCTGGTATCTGGGTTGGGATGTTCTCCAGTCCTGGCAGCTTTCGGCCCACTGACACCTCAGACAACATGAAAGCACAGCATGTCTAAGAGTGTTGGGTCCTCTACACTCCATTACAGTTCTTCATGAATCATTCTATGTATCTTTTGATGCTATGAATATTACACACTTGAAACTGCTTTTTTTATTTATTTAGTTTTTACAGCGGTTTTTTTAAATTAGTGGCTGACTGTTTTTGCAAATATGATTGTTCCGGTTATGAGAGTTATCATATCGTGTTTCTCCCATGTCCCCTGATTGTGATCCTCCATTTTCAGCCATGGGTGTTTAGCCCCGTTCCAAACAGTCTGTTTCAGTTGCTGTAGCTTTAAATAAAATAAGTTGTTGCCAGACAGCTGCTGTGTTTTGCTGCCAGTGCCAAGAATACCCCAGCAAACATGAGGAGGGGAAAAGAAGAAGTGGGTGGCATCAGTCGTAGAGATGGCTGAGGGTGGTGACTGTATAGTACTGACATCACAAACATCGGGAAGTGCTTGTGGCTTGTTTTGAAGCAGTGTGTGAACTTTACAAGTATGTGCTTCTGACTAGTTTTGAAATACACTGACATCCATTAATTATTCACGCTCCCGGTACTGAAACTACCCTGGAGCCCCCGAGGGGGTGTAAAAACCCACGGATCACAACTTTGGTTTTCAGCTCTGGACCACTCAGATTCACTAAATTGAACCACATCACGCACCAACAGCTACAATAACACACTTTCATTATAATTCATAACGTTTTTTCCATAAAGAAAAAGTCAATTGTGCCATAGTGATGCTGGAAAAAACAAAACAAAACCCCCAGCACCCCACATGTTTAGGACATATAGCAAAGAGGATCAACATAATCAGAAAAGGGTGAGGAAAAATAAAAAGTGTACAAACAAGACTGAGGACTGGAATAAACATCACATTGGCCTTTACAGTTTGAGAGAGCTAAACAGTAAGAAAAAAATAAGTAAAATGTGAGACTGAAAGAGACTTATTTTTTGTGCTGTATCGGTAAGAAATAACTCATTAGTTCTCTTGCCCTGTGTTGTGTCTCAACTGATTTTCTTGGCTTTCATTGTAAAGTTGGCAAGTGCAGGTTTCTAATCAGGAAAAGATTACAATAATTTTTCCCTCTGCTCTGCGTAGGCTGTGTATTAGATGAGATTTAAGCTGTGGTTGATTGCTAAAACAACTGAAACATGCATGTATACTCCAGACATTTGCTTTCTATGCATCATTGCTTTTGGATAATACATATCACAACCCTCCTTAGGATCGTTATCTTATCTTGATGGAGGAGTTTCAGCACCCTCATGATCCTGAGGGGAGTGTTGTCAGGGGAATAAGCCCCTGGTTGGGTCATCCAAGGAAAATTGGTCTTAGAGGAGGTGTCACAATAAGTGCTTCATAGACCTCAATGGAGTGGTTCAAGTGCAAAGAACACATAAAGGGAAACCGGGGCAGCTCCCGGGTAAAAGGCTCTGGGGAGGGGCCTCAATGACGAGCGCCTGGTGGTCGAACCCAGGCAACAAGACACCAACTCCATGTGGGTTTACCAACTGCAGCAAGGAAATCAAGATTAGGTGCAGTTTGAGCTGGGTGGCAGGCAAAAATGAAGGCCTGGGCATCCCAATTCCAATCGTCACAAACTGCCTATAGGATCATGAAAGAAGAAAGCCAAGAAAGCCGTACTTGTTCAGCCATTTTTCTAATTGTACTATTATGAACTTCAACATTCAACACGCTATCTGTGGGCCAAACACAAGAAAGCTATCTTAAATATAATGCCTGTTTCATAGTAAATTATTGTCAGCAGTTCATATGGTTTACATTAAAGAGAACAGATTTTGGTGGCTGTTATTATTGCCTTATCTCCCATTTAAAGTCTCTATCTACGCAAACACGATGCTAGTAATAATCTACAGCAACATGAAACATAGATTGGAGGAAGATATCAAACCTCTGGTCCTGCACCAAATCAGAAAACAAACTTTTGGCTTTAGACTTAAAGCCCAAAATAAAGGATTGTGGACAAGCATTCAATGCCATGCCAGGAAATATCCAGCATGTTAAATTTAGCACTTTTAGGATTAAACATTTGGGCTGTGGTGATAAATGTGCGAATCTGCCACTGATTGTGCTGTATATAGATGCTACTAATGTTTTTCTTGGCAGGCCTCTGTGTCCCTTCACTTCCAAAAGCTCTGGACACCCTGTTGCAGTCGCTATGGGAACATCCCTGCCAAATGTATTTGTGCAGCAGTGAAATATTGCAGATCAATAGTTGTAGTTTGGTTAGAAGCAGATAAGGATGAGAAAACACCAAACAGCTTTATTTTTTTCTTTTTCACACAAAAGAACCTAATTGTTTAAAATGCTTTAACGGTATTATGGGTGTTTCTGTGTAAATATAAGCTTGTCTGTGAAAGAAATTTGAGCTGCTGACCTTTCTGTGCCAGAGAATCATTGGGTTCATATTTGTCCACCAGCAGTTGAACCTGTTCTGCTTTGAGCGGAGGGTAGAGAATCTCATTCAGACGAGGGTCTCGCTGCTTATTGTTAATGAACTCTGTCATCTGTTCCACTGTGAGGTATGGTCGACTCTTGGCCCCGCTGAGAGGAGGAGAGAAAAAAGGCAATACAACAAAAGAAGATCAGAGAAAACGGGTGGTAAAAAAAAATATAAAAGATGTTGAGATAAGAACAGAAATCAAAAACTAAGATATGAGAACATCGAACAAGACGAAGATTATGGAGAGGAGGAGCTTTAAATAAAGCAAAAAAAAAAAGACCTTGAAAGAGAGTGCAACAGGCATGAAAAGGAGCAGATGATTGAATGTTGTGTTGAGTAAATTAAAAGATTTGATTAAAATGCCTTTCATATCTAAGACTGTGTCAGTAAATTATCTTCTCCTTATCCTCCTGGCTCTCATGCCATCTCACTTAACTGTGATTAAAATCTAGATTTATGGCCTGGACTGACATCGGTCAGGCTGGCACACTGCCTTAGCTGATGGTCTCAGTCGGTAAGGGCCAAAGGGCAGTTCTACTTCTGCAGCACAAGGGGGCAAAACAACAGGGCTAAAGGAGTCCTAACCAGGGCCATTACAACACACTTTCCTGTATTAATTAACTTTTTATGATGGCTTTAATGGATGAAAGCAGGTGTATTAAAAGCTGCAAAGTTATACGACCAAGGTGAGCAGCCACTATGTGGTTGTCAGTCTAAAATAAGCGCCAGATTGTCCAGAAAATTAATATCCAATTATCCTTCCTGCGCAGAAATTTTACAAATATTTATTCTCCTAAACCAGGAATTGCAACGTACACGTCAGAGAAGATGTGGTCCAGCTCAGGTCGGGGGCAGATGTTGCTCAGGAACATGCTGTAGACCTCTGGATTGAAGTCCTCCTGGGGGATGGAGTCATTCTGCAGACGACAACATCAACATGGTCATATAAATCATACATGCATGCAAATACATGCATAAAAGATACAGGGCTGTGGGTGGGACTGAGAGACTGTGCAGGAACTGCAATGTATAAATTTCCAGGTGAGTCATCATATGACCTCAAAAAAATATGACTTTGTCTTTAGATGTGTGACACAGACAGACTTCACTGGGAACAACCTGCAAATTCTATCACTGAGGATCAATTCTATTGATGAATAAACAAAATGTTCTCATTTAATCTAAAATGTTATTGAACCTAAAACATGAATATTTAACGAAGATGAGTCAGTTATTTTCTTGATTAGAGAGATATACTGTATGTTGGCAGAATGTTAAGCCAGCTTCATGACATAACTTTTTTCTAACTCAGTTGTTCTTGACTTCCCTCTTGATTAAAGGTGCCATATGTAAGAATTTTGTCTCATCTTTATTATTAAATGGTGTTGATATGTTACAAGACATTAAAAATCATGTTAATTTCAAATACTTCTATCACTGACAACCGTAA
>JAPMNP010642902.1:0-13977 GCA_029874935.1 Atherina boyeri | reverse complement strand
CCCCCCGATTCAACAAGGCTTCCATTTGTTAGGATTGCTTACCTTCTTTGTCAACAATAGTGAAGTTTGGGTTGGTGGCACTTATACTAAAGACAAACTTGTGTCCAACCAAGGGTTCATCTGTGTCAACAGCGCTGATAGTCTGGATCAGCTGCAATAAAAACACAACACATTTTAAGGATGGCATATATAAACCATCAAACCCTTGCAACTTTTTTTTCTAGCTGGGAAATGTGATATAAAGCATGATCTGCTATTAATCAGGGTAATAGGAAAATTAAGGCTTTTATGAAATTGCATTGTGCATTTTATAGATCTCTCTTCGAGATTATTACTCTGTTCTTAATGTGTATTTTCATAAATTTGCATTGAAACACATAATCCATGTCACATCACCTTGCAGATATATGAATGATTACATCGCTATATGAATATCTGTGAACATAATGACTGTGCGGCTGTAAATCTACAAAACCATAATAACACTGACTTGATCTCTATTGTCGTCATAATTCAGCATGACAATACATGGCAGACCCAGTCGTTACTTTAATCCATTTGTGATAGAGTAAAATAATTTGTGACTGAGACATTGTGTTTACATAACTGTTTTTCTAACTAAATCCTTTGTATATGTTTGGTACTACGCCATGAATTTCCTCTACCTGTCCTGCTTTGACGTTCTCGCAGACAAATGTGTCGTACGACATAGCAAACTCGGGCGCGTTGTCATTGACATCCAACACCTTGATGAAAACAGGCACTCGAGTCGTCTGTCGAGGATTATCTAAAACAAATAAATGGATGATTATGGCTTGCATGAGAATCTGCTCTGGTCATGCATTGCTATTATTTCCACTTAAGATGAAACAGTGAAACGCATTGAGATGTCAATTACTTATTTCGGTGGCCACCACAGATATATTGTGCCATTTGGACATTTCTCTATCCAGGGCTTTCAGTGTTGTGATTGTCCCGTTCACAGAATCAATATCAAACAGCCGCTCAAGATCTGTGTGTCGATCAATGATGTATCTGCAAGAAGAACACAAGTTGGCATTAAAACCAATACATTCATAAGTGCAGGGCACATTAGGTGTCATTGTGTGCTACTGTCAAGGACACAATAGCGCAAAAGAACAAAAAGGTGTAATTTTGTTGATTTCTGAACAGTTTAAAGGAAAACAAACTAAGGTTTTTTGGGGTTTTTTCCCAGTTCATCTGTCAGTGTTTGTGAAAGACAATGTGTTCCATGCTCTCCTTTGTCAAAAGATGATGCTTCTTTACTTGAGCCTACTCATTTATCATAGTCACCTCTCGCGTTGAGCTGAAATTTGAATATTCAACACAACACGCCATGTGGCACGGGCCGAGAGTGGCATATCTCTGTGTCAGGGACAGGCAGGCGCCATATGTGTGGAAAGGGGGCTCTGAGCTGTATGAATCGATACAGCAAATTAGACTCTTTGACTTTGTACAGAGCCTCATAAGGCTTACATAATTCTGGGAAATAAACAGTGTCTGTATTCACTTCACAGGACCACCGCCACCTTCCACTGGGAAATCACCAGCAGGGATTCATGAATAATATTCTTTTCTTTCCTCTTTCACACTGACACGTGGCTGGTCTGATGGATTAGATTAAACTGGGTGGGCACATTTTCATCATCACTCTACAAAACTGATAAGAGGAGACTTTGTATATCTGCCATGGCTTAGTTTTATTTGTATTGATTTATCCTAGTTCATTTAAGCTGGGACAATGAGTTCTGAGACAATCACATTACTAGAATAAAGCATAACACCCACTTTGTTCTTGAGGAAATCTTTGCTTTAGAGGCTATTGACTTATTTGTAAGTTTACTTTATAGTAATTACTCAAAGGAAGGGTCATGGATTTGCAAAACAGCCAGCAGATTTTGAAAATACACAACTCAAATGGTCCTACCCTCTTGCCTCCAACGCTGCCCCTGACTCCATCCATTCGAAGAACATGGACAGCAATCATGCACGAGGGGGATGAGGAAGAGGGACGACCGTTTGATTGACAAATTTACCTTCCAATGCTTCTAGGTGGTCTTGGAAATAATTAGTTGGTGTTTTTCAAGCCCTGTCCGCTCCCCATATGATTAACTTGTTTCATTTCCATGTCATTGCTTCCAACCTAGTGGCTGTAAATGGGTTAGGAATAGGGTTCCAAGTGATTTAGCAAAAATGGCCAAAAAAAGAGAATCCCAAACCCTACCTTTAAAGACCCACTCCGATGAAAATCTTGTTTTTTTCGTGTTGTTAACATGCTCTTGTTACATTTTTCTAAAGCTAAAGGACATATCTTTAGCAAATTAGGCTCAAAATTTTAACTTAATTTTTTCTTAATTTTAACACTTTTGAGTATTTCTGCATTCAGATTGCTGTGAACCAATGGCACTCACTAAAAGGCAGCCTTAAACAGACTCGATTTGTGATTTAACAACTCCACTGGGGGGGGGGCACAAGCTCCTGCCCCACTCCACTCAGGTTCTGAAGAGTAGAAAAGATGATGGCGGATCAACATCTATGTGCTGTAGTGGGTTGCAGTGCTAAGAAGACAGATATTGGTATTAACTTTCATAATTTACCGCAGCGCTGGCTCCGCCCACAACACAGAGGTGAATTGCTAATGAGCTACTGCTGCTATGCAGAAGCAAAGTCCTGGAAAATAGCAAATGTTTGGTGATTTGGGCTAAAAACGGCATAATGATAATTTAAAGACCACAGTGAATGCTTTTAAAATAGCTCAAAAGATGATCGGAGTGGGACTTTAATACAAAGGAAATTAAACAGAAGCTGAAAAGGTAGAGTTAACTCAGTTAAAGGTCCAAACACATCTCCTTGTCTCTTGTAACATACTTGACTGGCTTGTTGTCAGCATCGGGGTCCCTGGCAGACACCACACCGACGAAGCTGCCAGCAGCCGTGTCCTCGTGTACCTCGATGATGTAAGGGTTCCGGGAGAAAACGGGGGATTCGTCCACATCCTCCACTGTTACCTTGACCGTGGCGTAGTCCTTGAATTGCAAACCATGGATGAACCTTGCATCTAAGTAAGTGTTTTTCACCTCCACTCTGAACTCGTAGTCCCTCTTACTTTCATAATCCAGCGTCTGAAGATGAAAGAGTATCAGAGAGAAAGCTGTAGACTTTTCCATAATAACAGCACGCCTCCAGGATTTTGATATGCATTTCATTTGTCTGCCTTTATCTAAGTCATTCTCTAAATTCTGAGTTACAAATCCAAGTCGGGAATACTGATCTTGGAGATCTTAGGGGAAAACTCAAAAGAGTTCCTTGCAAAAGACTCTTTTATATTATTCATTTTACAGGCTTATGGTATCTGATTTTACGCAGCAGTTCAAAAATAAATTCTGTCATATCTTTCTTACAAGGATAAATGTTTTTAGGGGGCATTTCCTGATCTGAAACTTTGCTGTTCTTGCTTCCTACTGCTTTAATATCTAATATATCACAGTTGGACTAGATATTTTACATACGGAGATCAAAGGGCAGCTGCAGTTCGATTTAAATTAAAATATGCGTTGCATTTGGCCTTGATTTAAAGTCAGTAGAGGAAAGAAAGATCTAAAAACACCAATATTCTACTTTCTAGTGGAAATGGTTTTTTGAGTTGTTGGGGAGCTCTTGAAGACAGGACAGCTGTTAATTATCGTTTATAAACATATCTCCACACGCCATTTCAGTCATTTACTAAAAACATGAATGTTAACTTAAAAGGGACACACCACCATCTGGGCAAACATTTTCCACCTCCCCTCCAGTTAAACAATTGAGTTTTACCTTTCCCCTCTTCTTCCAGCCGTTCTCTGTGTCTGGCGACCCATTTGGGGCTTTAGTTTAGCATGAATCATTGAACTGAATTAGACAATTAGCACCTAATGCTAACTGCTAATGGTCTAATCCGATTCAATGATTCATGCTAAAATAAAGCCACAAATAGGTTTACCATATTCAGAGAACGGCTGGGCGAAAGGGGAGAGGTAAAACTCAATTGTTTAATTTGAAGGGAGGTGGAAAATGAGCAGATTTGTCCACACGGCGGTGTGTCCCTTTAAGTTGGGTTTGACGCCAGGAACAAACTACAAAGTCTTATGCTAAAAAGCACATGAAATAAGATTGGCAAGGACATTAAAGAAAAACAAAAAAGAAGGAGTTGGCATACATTTTTAATTACGATGACTCCCTCTTGTGTAGTTTGGTCAGTGATGATATTGAATGTGTCATGGCCACCAACTATGCTGTACTCCATCTCAGCATTACGGCCAACATCTGGATCATCAGCCTTAATGCGGCCAATGGCACCTCCGATCTCTGTTGACTCCACAGCCGTTACCCGAAAGGAATCTGAGCATGACAGTGAATGAAGCAAATGAAGTCAGACTTGCCTGCCAGTGAGTTTTATATAATCAGTATGTGGAAGGGATTTGTCTTTCAGAGAGTGGTGACAAATGCTCTCCATTGTGTAAAAGGCTATTAAAAATCAATACAGTTATGTTGGGAAAGGGTTCCTCACGGTTTGCAAAGCGTGGCGGGCTGTCGTTGACATCAGAGAGGGTGATGCTGACTGTTGTGGTTCCTGAGAGCCCTCCCATCTGTCCAGCCATGTCTTTAGCCTGGATCACAACCTGGTAGTTTTCTTTGACTTCTCTGTCCATACCAGGGAGGGCTGTCTTAATGGTGCCTGGAAGAAAACCACAATTACACTATTTTTACTGGTTGGAAATCAGGGGAAAAGAGGAGAAAATATAGTTTGGAATATGTATTCAATGTCTCTCAAAATATGAGTTGAGATTAAATCATTTGTAACTGCATGCACAACCTTGTGTCCTAGGAAATGTCATTTGTACCCTCATTTATTTTGCCAGTTACATTTAAAAGGGAAATCTAAATAATGTTCCTTGAAAATGTTGCTCTGTTAAGATTGCAACTTTTTTTTTTTTACTATTGGATATTTAGCCTTTTCAAACAGCAGATCAAGACTTTGTACAGCTCTTATTTACATTAATATATTTCTTTTTGCAAATTCACATTTAGAAAAATCAATAAGTTGTCGTTTCAAGCTTTCATTAGTTATCAACAAAATAACTGGAAAGGCCTAGAAAAAGCATTTTGATGAGTACGGATTGGACTATTATTTAATTTTTTTATGTGCCTATCAGATAGTCTTACTCATCATAGTTTTTTTTTAAAGAGATGACAAAGTGGCAAAATGAACCACTTGACAAAAAAGATGGATAATTTTCATCAATTTGGGGATTGAGACACATGAATCCCAGCAGCAGTCTCCACGGGGCTCACTTAGTGTCTTTAAATGCAAAACTGATCCTGTGTTAGATTACATTTTATCTTGTGTGACATCACAGAGAATAGCTACACTTTTTGTTTTTCTTCGTTAAAACCCTTGGCTTATTTACAGGATGTACATAATCAGATGTATATCTAACCATGTGTTGTCAAGAATAGGCTCAGAAACTCATACATTACTGATAGAATAACAATACATGCTCCGAATTTGGTCCAGCCAAACACTGGAAGCCGTTCCACCTCCACAGACTAAGTTGGCTGTACTTTTTGCTCAAAACAGCTGGTTATAAAAAATCTATTAATTGGGATATTTTACTTATTGGGCTGAGAAAATAATATAACTACTGTGTTGCTATTATTACATAATAAAAAAGGTGAGAAGAAAAAATATCAAATACAAAATCATGGTATTATCATTCAAATATATTAACAGGGTTAATTTTGATGTTCAAATGTCTATCTTATTGTCAGTGGTGAAATAGTGTATTGAACATGAGTTACGTCATCATTTAAGAACTTAAAAACAGTAAAAATGTATGTTAAAGAGATTAATTAGCAGGTTTTACCTCTGCCCTCTCAATGTCTACTCATGTAATTTTTGATTGAGCGATTGAAGCCTTTATTTTGAATATGAAAAAAGAAAAGGAAAAGGGAAAAAAAAAACATTCATGTTTGTAGGCAAGTAACCCATCTGCTGATATGTCCTTTAAATGAAACCATGCTGAGTTAATTAGGATGAAATGCGCTGAAAATCTGATAATTTCATATAGTTTACATTTCAAAAGATCTGTTTGCATAACAATAAAAACTCCATCTAAGGTATCCTGCTGAGTTTGGCTTACCATTTTCAGAATCCACAGAGAAATACGGTTGTCCCTGTAGAATGCTATAAACAAGCTTGGCACTGTTCCCATATGTCTGATCATCAGCATCAGTGGCAGTTACTGTGACAACAGACGTACCTGTGGAAGAAAAACATGCAAAGTCAAATTTAATTGACTGTGATATTGAGTCCAAGTCATGATCAAGAAACTGAGTCAACATATTTTTGTTTACTTTCAATTTGCATGGGTTGGCTCCGAGCCTAAGAGCAGTTTTCAGCCATGCAGTAGCTCAAACAGACAGCTTTTAAAACCAGCAGTGCCCTGATGTTACTCATGTTTTTAACCGGTAGCCAGTGACTAATCTCTAACTTTCATGTGAAACCTGAGGCTGCTGAAGAAAATCAAATTAGCTGGCCTAAAAAAAAGGCCACGATGTTGATGTAGTTCCAGCACGAGGCTGAAATATGAAATAAAAATAGTTCACTTGCAGTCTGTGGCTTGATTTGTTCTAGCTATTCACTGACAGAATTGCTCTGTTTAAATAGTTGTTTTTTTCTTTGTTTTTTTTCCTCTTTTGATAATGTGCCACTGGGCTGTGGTTGGTCTGTCACATCATCTGTCATTGCCACAAAGTAATGTTAATGCATGTAACAGTCTTTGTTTATTCCCAAAGGTTAGATTTTGAATTTTAAACAGGAAGAGTACAACATTTTAGACGACTACCAAAGTAAAAAATCAGCATTGAGGATTCATTTTTTTGACATTTTAACATTTTCAGAGTCTTGATCATAGATGCATTAGACACATATTCAGGCTTTTTTTGTTAACAACTTTGAACCAGCAGTCTCTTTTTGGAAAATGTTTGATCCCAGTATAAAACAGCCTCACCTTTCATAGACACCAACACACATCACACATAATGCAGTTATGCATAATACAGATGACTTCTAGTGATAAGTGCGTTGATATTTGTCATTTGTGTGTGATAAAGTAAAAATAATGAACATCTGAGCTCAGAAAGAACTCAGCTCCTCTCAGATATCCTGTCATTGAAATCACTTCCTTATTAAGCCCAGCTTTATCCACCCAAGCGTTTCAGTAATGCCACATTGGAAATACTGTCCTTGGCATTCAGGAGACCTCTGCCGTGTCCTGTTTGGGTCTGACTGTCTCCATGCATACTAATGAACCCTTGAACATCTGTCCCACTTAGTCCCAGCACTGATAGTATAAAGGAGGTGATGCTGATTTTTCATGGCTGGATGGCTTGATAAAGCAATGTGTTCAGTTTGAACATGTGAGGCAGTTTATTAGTCCAGAGATGAGTAGCCGTGACCCTGACCCACCTCTTTACCGATTCCATGCAGCTGGGAAATCTAAGGACACCGTATTATGAATTCCAAATTGAGTATTATTTGTCATATAGGCAATTGGTTTTTGATTTACCCTTGATTGCTCCTGTGTATTAATTTGTGGTTGCATAATTGAGGATTGATTTCAGCTTGCGTGCATTATTTTCATAGGCTTTGTTTATATTCATGCCTACCGATTTATTAATATTACTCGAATTGAATGAAGTGCAATGAAGCAAATACTTAATTGGAAAGACTGACAATCTAAACTTTCAATATTTCTACTCCCTATTAAAAATGGCAAATGGCAATACTTCTTATGAATGACCAATGAGCCCGACCAAACAAATAACCATGGTTCAAAAACAACTTTGAGCCACTGAAGGTAAAAGAGATGTTAGAGCAGTCAGCTGGTGTGCACTTTTTTTTGTGGGTGATTTTTTTTTCCTTTTTATCAAAAAAATGTAAAGCATTTTGGTGCCTTTAAGTGCTTTTTTCAAAGAAATTAGCTGGAATGTCACTTAAATCATGTTAAAGGGAAAAAAAAACAATTGTTAAATATAAAAAACTGTTTGCAAATTATGAATTTGACCATGTTCAAAAAAACTGATATCTGCATCAAAAAGAACCAAAAATCAACATTACTGGACAAAAGACAAGTGTATCATAGAAAAGATATTTTTATAAGATAAAATAAATAAAAATAAGATCTTTTATAAAGATATATTATTTTTTAAGTTTGTGTCATGGAGTTCTTACAAAATAAAATCTTTGCAAGTTGTTGTTTTAGAAACAACATTAATGTAAATTCTGTGAACATGCTTTGGGGGTAAAAAAAAGAACAATTAAGAAAATAAAAGAAGAAAACTGAAAAGAATGATAGAAAATAAGGACATCTGTATTTCAAACAGAAACAGTACTTCAAAAACAAAAAAAGAAACTAAAGAAACAAATAAAGTATGGAAATATATACATTTTTCGAATAACAATAAGTTAAAACAGAAAAACTAAATGCAAAATAAAAAGAAAGACTTAATAAGAAGCCATGTTGTTTTTTTCTAAAACACTTGGTTTTGTCTTTCTGTTTTTGCTGTGATATTTAGCATCTTTTAGCATCTTTGTAAAAATGGTAAAGGTATCATATACACACATCCAAGATGCTGAAAGCTTCCAAATATAACAAACATATCTGGTTTCAGTGATTGATGGGAAAACTAACCAACTCACTTTGAAGGTGAAACAAAAACCTAAACTTACCAACTTCAGACATTTCAGGAACACTGGCAAAGTAGATTTCCTTTGCAAATTTCGGTGCGTTATCATTGATGTCATGAATCTTTATGTTGAATTCAGTGTCAGGCTCCAACTCCATATTGGTGTTCCTATCCAGAACCTTTGCATTGAGTGTGTACATAGCTTTTTCCTCTCTGTCCAGCCTTTTGGTGGCGTGAATATCTCCAGACTTCTCATCAATCAGAAACAAGGTGCCTGCCCCGTCTCCAGTCAGAACATACTTCACAGTGCCATCTCCTTTGTCCATGTTGGAGTGCAGCTGAAAATTGGAAAGATTCATTAAGTACATGGGAATAAAGCATATTGTCAAGCCTATGCTGTTTCTATTGTATTGTATTGGGTTTCTGTCATGCTCGTCACTGTCATGTACTGACAAGAAAACACACAACTCCATCTCCGTTGTACATTAGTTCCTTGTAACCATTGGCAACTCTTAAAGGAAAAAAAAATCCAAGAATGTTTACAAGTAGAAATCATCTTTGAAAGCACAATAACCAAACATTTGGTACCCGACAGCTGAGAATGTAATCTGTTGGCAACACTAAGAAAGGAATATTTTAAAGTATTCAGTTTTTCCCCAGTTCTGGCTTTTAGGCTGGAATACTAAGTTTTTATCATTTAATTTGAGTCTATCTATTTTTCTAAAATTGCATCTAAAGTTGATTTGCTATGCATTTCCCCCACATTTTACATATACATTATAAAACTCTTGTTATTCATTATGTAAACTCACAGAGGGATCTGTCTTTGTCTCAGCACAGAACATTCTCTCTGCACCCACAGTGTCAAGCATGACATAGGCCGTTACTCCAGGTCAAATTAGTCAGATTTTTCTTCCAGATTGTGCCTTTGAAAAATGATGAAAATCTGACCTACAGCAACAATTGCTAAAATTAGTCACCTCTGACCTATCCATCACCTTGAAGAGCCTCTAAGTGTCACACAGGAGTAATGGCGGCATACTGTGACAGACACTTGATTCAAGCTCATTACTGGGCTGAATCTGTCAGCGGATATATTTAGAGCACTATCTCATGGGTTCACATTTTAAATGACAAGAAGTTAGGGACGCAGAATGTACCTCAGTAACTTATTAATATTAATGCCTGCATGCTGTGAGGGAAGTAATTATTTTTCCTGCAGTAGGAAAAACGATGTCAACAGTACAACTTTGAATGAAAATCAGAAATGCATTGCCAGAGAGGTAGCTTTCTCAGGAAGAATTCAAAAATGGGGACGCATTTGGAAACAAAACACTGTCAAGTTCAAATGAGTTATATACATAATATTTGGCATTACAGTTGAAAACATTTCCATGCAAATGAAATCCATTATGAAAGTCTATTAAAGAGCAATATCAGTCTAAATGTTCACCGTTCTTTATGAATTTGAATTCTCTCTTCAGCTGTAGGTCACTGAACCAAGGATTCAAGGCATGTTATGAATGTGAAGGCTCCTACTCCAATCAACTATGAATGATTAGATCATTTTGCATCCAAATGGGCTTCATATATTGGATGAATACAGTTCCTTCCTTGAAAATCACATTTATCTTTTCACTGCTTGGAAATTTGTTTATGTTGCATGTCAGCTAACTACGAAACACTAAACTCATCAACAACCTCATACAGTAACTTTCATTGTTAAAACAGGCTTCTGTGCCAAATCTGTGTTAATTAGGTCAATACAATTTCAGACCATAACAGTTACATTTTTTATCCTCAAGCTTTTGATTATAGCCTTCCCTAGCTTTAATCTGATCATTACCATATTTTCCAGTCTTGATTGCCAATCCTTTAAAATAAAATCTGAGAAACAAAAGCAAAAAACAAGAAGCTATCAAAGGAGCCTAGCCCTATGCAGACAAGCACCCTGCAAGATAATAGGAATTTTACAGTTTTTGCAGGACCTTGTATTTTACATATTTGCCTTAGTCTATATTGAAGCCAGCAAGCCCTTACTATCCACACCAATTATTGAATGTCTGTATACCATTGTCCTCTTAATGATGTGGGTAAAAAAACTTTTTCCCCCTGGCCATATAGATTCCTGACTGAGTTTTGCAGCAAATAATGAACAATTGTGCAGAGGTAAACAATGTAAGTGAGATAATATGCCATGTAAAAATAATAGAGCTGGAATTCATCCTTATCAGTGAGGTGCTGAGCTAGGATGTCCCAAAGCTATGGGAATTTAAAAAAAGAACGTGTTTAATGAATTCAGTGTTATTCACCAATTCAAAATATGCAACGATAAAGAATGATAGTATTGCATAAAAGTCTACAGTATCTAAGATGCGGGATAAATCTTAATCAACTCAATTGGCGAGAGGAGGGGGAAAGGCATTGCTACTTTTTTAGAGTGTGATAGAAAGGGTTTCCATGCAGCTCATACAAAAAAAAATAAAAATAAAAAGTTAGTACTACCATGGTATATTTTCAGAGACTTAGTGGCTTTCCTTTCAAGACCTAACAGCACAAGCACAGCCTTTTCAAGGCCTTACAACAGCAGCACAGAAGAGAGCCTTGATGAGTTAAATCGCCTTGCACAAACACTGAGGAATTGTCAGTAAAGCAGCAAAATCATTGGCAATTCTTGTCAGGTCGCTGGTAAGCATTGCTTGGTGCTGCAAAGAGGAGATAGCAAAATAGAGTGTAGAACGGATACAGAATAATTACTCTTTCTCCGCTCTCCATGCGTCTTTTAAGACCGGGGCTACAATTCTTTATGACTGAAGCACTGTACTTTAATGTGAAATATGCAGGTTAAAGTTGCAGCTTACAGTATCTCTAATGTGCTTTATATTTTCCATTACTTACACAAAATTTATGCAGAGAGGTATCGGACAAGGGCTTGCAAATTCCCAAGGCTCCTTATTGTCCAAATATTAGCACAACAAAGTGAGCTACCTTGAATATTTTAATTTAGGGCTGCACATTTTGTTTACAAGGCTCAACACAATGCAGTGTACCAAGAATGTAATAGGATTTAGCTCACTTCAAACACACCACTCCATTGCTCCTGAATCCAAAGTTTGCGGTTGTATTGCTCAGCATTGCAAGTATTCACACTTCACACAGCCCTGCTTAAGAAGTAGGGCACCACAGCTGCAGACAGTGAGTGCTCACACTCACTAATGGCCCAGCGAAAGTCAGTTAAAATGAGATCTTGGTTTTCTTGTTCACTATTGTTTCCTATGCACTTGCATAAGACAAGAGTGGGTCATGTGTTGTGATTTTTTTTTTTTTCACAGAAACCAACCATTTGTCTCTGTCATTCTGTAAGGTATCAGTCAGCTCTGTTCAGTATGCTAAGCCTCAAAGCAGCATTTTTTTAAAACACTGTGATAAGCAGTGTGAGCTGCAGTTATTAGAGAGCAAAAGTGCTCTTCTTTCTTTTCTGTTAAGCAAAAGCCTACACATGAGTGTGACTGTTCTTTATATGAAATTGTATTGCCATAATCAGGAAATCAACCTCAAGTGACAATGGATGTGCATAGGCTGATTGGAGAGGTTTGATTGAATGTGAAATAAAGAGCATTTGCACTACCAAAGGCCATTGATTGATCTTTATGTGGAAGGCCATCAAGGCTATGATGGCTTAGTAACACGCTTCAGTCCTGTTGTTTCCACTTTATTTTATGGGGCATGCCGACCCTTCATTTTTTTGTCCATTATTTTTCCTTTATCAGTTTTATTTTAGAGAATAATCATACAGTGTATGTATTGTATGATTTAAATGAGTCCAAAAATACACATCCATGTTGCATGCTACTGAAATAATCATCCATAAGTTTGCATATTAATGAGCTGAATCAACTTATGGATCAGTGGACTAATTGTTTTAGTTGTACTTGTTTTCTATCACAATATCCCTCAAACGTACCCTAAAATTGTGATTGCAGTGCTGTTTGCTTTACTCATATAGCCTGCCTCTTGCCGGCTAATAGCTGGGATAGGCTCCAGCCCCCCACGACCCTGAACTGGATAAGCGGTACTGAAAATAAATGGATAATCATGAATGTCCAATGCAAAAAATGAAAATAAAATATAGATTTATAATAAAAGCTGGGAAGTCCACTACCTCCAAAAAAGGCCGTCCGATGTCATTGATCAGCTATGGAGGCCTGCCGAGACCTGCCAACACTGTGGAAGGAAACTATTTTCTTGTTGACTGCAATCAGTTTGTAAATTAGGATAACATCAACAAATGGCTTGGTTGATATTTATCATTTCTGTTCTTACTGTGTTGCTTTGACTTTTCCCTGCCAACAGCAAATTCATTTACTTCTTATTTTGTTTATAACAAACAAAAATAAAAAAATAAAAATGTTCCAATCAATCTTTTAATTCAGTTTTGCAACCTTCTATGAATTTGTATTTCATGAACACAGGTGTAGTAAGATTAACTAATTTGGATAGTAATTCATTTGGTTTAATTGGGTTATAATTAGATAATTGGATCATAATTGGGTTAGATGATTTGAATAAGCATTTATCTTTACAGAAAATATGACTGACACAGTCAGTTGGTCTTGACAATGTTTTTCTCAAAAATCTGTCTATGTTTGGAATAACAGTCTGTGGATTCCCATTGATGCTCGGAACCATCTGGGAAGTCCTTCATAGAATTGTTGAGATACCATGAAGAAGTGATATTCATCTGTTGATGCATCAATCTATATCATCACAAATGAACTTCAGTCATTGGACAGGTCATTGGCAAAACTGCTTTTGGGAAGTTTTTTTTTTCTTTTCTCACAAATATAAAAGATGGATTCTCTGTAATTTTGATCGTAGGAATTCTAAGATTCCAGCTGCTTTGGATGAATCAGGAACTGTAAGCAGGAGCCAAATTTAGAGTATACTAAGTGCAGGGGGAGTCATTCCATGTTTTGAGTGACAGCCTATGAAATGCCATTTAGAACGCCTGCAGCACAACTTTTCTTCCGCTGTTAAGAAATCTAATATAGCCAGACTAAAACATTGAGTTTAATTTCATGTGGACTTTAACTTGATTTTCTATTCATGAATCTCTTCTTCAACTTGTTCTGTCTCTCTGCCGGAGACTGTTGCTAAAAATTAAACTGATGGGATTAGCGATGCGCATCGCCACAGCTTCTTCTGTAAAGCAAAACAGCAGCATGTGCC
>JAPMNP010642898.1:0-14214 GCA_029874935.1 Atherina boyeri | reverse complement strand
TGAAAATGTTTTAAATTGTTCATTTGTACAGTGTCCTTGGGTGTTTTGAAAGGCGCTATATAAAATAAAGGTATTATTATTATTATTATTTTTAATGTTTCACTTTTTTCTGTCCTCTGTGTCATACTCGCACAGGGATGCTGTAATAAGTAATTACCTATTACACAACTGAAGCTTACCCCTGGCCCCTCAAAGCTACCTGTGGAAAATACTCTGTGTTAAGAAATGCTGTCCTTAAAGCTAGGGGCAGTTTAAAATGTCAGTAAAAGATAAGACTTTCCTTGAAAAACTGTTCATGCAAAGCTGATCTAGTGCAGTAGCAAGAAAAGAATACATGGCTTGAAATTAGCATAGTAGTTCGCCTTTGGGTTTACATGGTAAAACACATGCTTATTGTGAAGAAAATCAACAAACACATTTCTCTAATGGGACCAATTACACATTATTGTTGGTATGCAGTCCCACAATGATTTCAGTCTCATTTAGTCTTAGAAAAGTTGCTAATATGTCTTTTGATTTCTGGCTTATTTTTCCAGTGTAATATTGGTACAGAGGACACATGCTGTAAATTTAACAGCCTATTTTTAAGAAATAGAAACAGTACTTTTGTTTATACCTGCCCTTTTGTTATGAACATAATGGTAGGTATCTCCCATTTTGCTCGGGGCATGTTTCAATCTTGTCAGTACATGCTGTACTGCTCAAAGGTCTATGTTAGTAGTAACATGTTTAATTCCTTCGCTCCAATTCTGTTTAACCACCTCTCACATAATGCATAATCTACTGAGCCTGCATCATTTCTTGAGCAGAGTTACATTTGTTGGGAATGAAGAAGTTTTCATGGCTGTGACCCTGATCTCATTCAGAGGATGTTTATAATTGAGGCTAGAGTTTTTTGTCTGTTAACATTGGTGTATTACTAAGGTTTTGTTGTTCTGTTCAAACTATTTCTTCTCAGTGGGACTGAAAGCTTTTCATTTCAAACCATGAAGCCGATTAGTTATTAAATCAGTGGGGTTTATTTATGACAATCCAATACAGGCTGATACTCAGTACTCACATGGGGAGCATGGAAAGCACTAAATCTGATTTAGGAATTAAGGCAGTGAAACAGATTTAGGCCTGCTGTGTGCTCTGACTGCTGAGCGTTGAATAACTTCATTTTCTCCTCTGATTTGGCTTTCTTGTCTTACAGGAACAGAACAGTACAGCAAATATGCCGGTTATGCTGAGAGTTATAAATGGGAGGACAGCTACAAAGATGAGACACCCAGGTACTGTTTTTTTCTTTTTTTCTAGGATCATTTGAAACTAGTGCAAGAAGAAAGTGGAAGAAATCATATCACTTTTATCATCACTTTCTTTTCAGGGATGACTGGCAGAGAAGGTGTACAGAAATCGTTGCCATTGATGCTCTTAAGTACAGGCACTTCCTAGAGCAGTTTCTTCCTGAGAAGATGACCAGAGAGCTCAACAAGGTGAAGGAAAAAATATAGGTGTCCTGCATATGGAAGTACAATTAAATAGGGGTGGGAGAAAAAATCGATTCACATAAAAATCACGATTATTTGTTTAACGATTTTGAATCGATTTAGAAAAAAGAAAAAAAAAATTCAATTTTTTATTTCGCGAACATGCAGTCCAGGCTTTGAAAAAAAAATTTAAGTTCACTTTAATATGAAATTTATTGGGGTATGTAGCAGTTTACTTCAGAAAGTCTATATTTTTCATTTATTCTGTTGTAAAGTTTTAAGATGTGGGGAGTATAACATTCAGAAGATTATATATTTTTTTTCAATTTTTCAATATTCATAATTGAATATTTTTCAATAGTGGATAAAAAATCTGCAATATTGAAAAATCGCAATTTGAATTTAATCAGCACTTCTAAAAAAAAATCATAGAAGAACTGAATCGGGAGAAAAGCATTTTGTCTCAGCCCGACTGGAATTGGCATCGAGAATCGAATCTGAATCGAGAATCGATTCTGAATCAAATATTCACTCCACGAATGGGAATTGAATCGTGAGTTGTTGTAAGATCACATCCCTACAATTAAAGGGGCTGAAAGCCAATTAATTACTGTCCTGTTATTGTCAATAGTTGATCATTATTATTGTTGACCTGAAAAATATTTAAGAGATTTGATAAAAAGCTGATGTTTGTGAACAGAGACAGTAAATACTTCAACTCAGGAAAGCTCAGTGATCTGTTACACAGCTGCATTGAGCAAAGAAAAACTATCAGCAGCCTATTTGGACATTCTACACAACCCTTAGTCACAGCAGTACATATTGTCTATTATGATTAATTTGCAACTGAGCACTTAAGAAGACCTCAATTGTGGTTTGTTGTCATCTTATCATTTAGCTTGAGACTTCAATGTTGTGTTTTTGCTTGATTTTGCTACAAATGTACTGAAAGAAAACATAAAATGTTGTAGAAAAAAAAGTGAACTTTCTTTCCTTCTACACCATGTGCATTTGTCTCAGGCATACTGTGGATACCATCGGAATAATGCCAACACCAAGCACCTCTCTGCAGTAGCAACTGGCAACTGGGGCTGTGGAGCCTTTGGAGGAGACACACGGCTCAAAGGTAGCATTGGCTGATTACAAAACACCTGTATGTTAAAAGCAAAAAGTACAGTAAGAAGAAGTCAAACAATGTGCTGCATGTCAGTCCCTCTCTCTCTCTCTGACCCCTTTCCTGCCAAGCAACTAGAGTATCTAAGAAAGGCACCTAGAACAAACAAAAAAATTTGGGCAAGATAAGTGAAAAATGTAACTGGACTCTTAAGCAGCAGGTAAATCTGTAGCTCAGACTTGATCAGCTGTTCATCTGCATCATTTGTCTGAGTCATTAAAGCTCTGGCTGCTTACTGAATGAGTCCTGCATTCGTATGTACTGTAAAGCAAAGTCAGAAAATCTGTTGCATCTCTGATCCTTTTAGTTAATTAGTAGCTCGCCCAGGGTGTCACTCTCCCATTCCTTGCCATCCTTTATTGATCAGCTAGCTCACATTTATGTTTTCCATTAAAAGAGTGATTGATTACAGGACTGAGACACTATAAATCCTGTCCGATGTATTTCTCTGTGGGCTTACACAACATCACTCTTCATAAGTAGGGACCGCTTACTGTCTCCTTGATTATGGCAGAATGAATATTTTGGCCTGTTGCTCCTATAGTCATTGATGGTGTTAACATGATTCACATGTAGGGGGGTGGGGGGATGTATGGTGCCAAAACAAAAACAAAAACCCAACCCCTTACACATGTAATCTGTGCATTTTTAATTAAGATAACACTGGAGCAACATTAGTAAGTTTATGTCAGTAAGATTTAAAACCAAAGCAAAGCTATTCATTTCCTCTGCAGTGTGCTATGAATAGTTTCACTGGACTCCTGAGGATTATATTAGCTTCCGGGGCCCTGCCTGTAAACCCTGAAATTACCATAGCTTGTATTTTTAGAAGGTTATAATTGTATTTTACATTAAAGTCCCAGAGCTGACATGAGATAAGGTAGTTACACAAAACTGTTGTATTGTTGTAGAGAGTACAGACCTTGTGGCAATGATTTGTATTTGTGTTCATTAATCAGAAATCTATAACCATTCTCTTAAATATTTAAAAGCCTTAAGACATCATTTGCAAAGGCTCAAAGACTGAGTATTATTGATGAGGCTGTTACAACAGTGGTCTATTATTTACTGTTGTGATACAAATTGCTCCTGTCACTTGTGATTTTCTGCTAGAGGCCATGCCTTATTTGGTTTGGTGACCAATTACTTAGTTTGCTTTGCTTTTCAGTGGTCAGTTACACCTGCGTTAATTTGAAGCCAATCATAATAATAATACTAATATATTGTTAAATTGTTGGCGTCATTTTTCTAAAGCACTGTCCAATTTTGTTTTTCAGCATTGATTCAGTTAATGGCGGCAGCAGAAGCTGGCAGAGACGTGGCATACTTCACATTTGGAGATGCTCAGCTAATGAAAGATGTTCATGAAATGCACTCTTTCCTCATTGAGAGACAAGCCACAATTGGTAAGAAACAAAATGGATGTTTGTAATATTTTATGTGCAGAAGTTGGAGTTTTTACATTTAGAATTTATTTTATTTATTTATTTATTTTTTACTAATGAACAATTCAGAATATCATCAGAGATAAAAGCAAATTAATCAATTTTGTTTAATTGTAATATTTTTTTTTAAAAAGGAAAGAAAAATGCTATAAGATTACATGCTGCAGCCACGGCGCGGCAAATTGGCTCTTTTGAGCACAGCATTAATACAGATCTGCAAAGTATGCCTGGCGCATCTGACGCCCTGCATCTCCAAACATTTATATGATTCTTTTAGTGTTTCCACACAGAGTGCCATATTAGCTGCGTTGTCACATACAACAGATACTCTCTTTTCTGCTGGAATTGTAAAGGCATCAGCAACTTCAGATGGTCGCGCAGCAATGTTTCTTCCCGTGTGCGCCTCTTTTATTTGTTTTGTCTCAAGCCCAAGACTCTTTGCGTTCCAGTCTCCATCTACAGTATGAAATGGGCAGTCCCTGTCATATACTGTAGGACTCCATACTGGATGGTAGAGGACTCACTGTAGGATGAAACACTAAAAAAAATCAAATAAAATCGCCGTACTTCCTGGTAGACTGCATAAAATCGGCCAATTAGAATTTTGGTCGACTCAGAACGTATCGACCAATTTTCATCACACAGAGGTTGTCGTTGTTGGCGTCACTACATAGTCAGTATGTATATAAATAACAGAGCGCAAGTTATTCCACCTTATGGACCATCTCTTGCTCCTCAGTCCATCCATTCAGCCTGAGCTGCAGAGTGGATTACTGCCTGAACTGACCCTAGCCTCGCCTCTCCCCTCCCCCTCTTTTCATTTTTCTTCTGCTGACATTTATTGAAGCCTTTCAGAGAAATTCCCCTCTAGCCATCCATTTCCTAAAGTGGAGCTACAGAAGGGAAAAAAACAGAGAAAAAGCTCTAGGCGTGTGTGTGTATGTGATTTATAAATGAGTTCAAACAGTCATTCAGTTTTCTTTTTTTTCTGCTATGGTTTCATTCTCTTTTATTCTTTGACTCTTAACCTGTTTGTACTTTTTGTCTTTTTCTCTCCAATGCTCTATCTTCTTTCCTTGACTCCTGCACTACTGTCTCCTCCTCCCGACATCCCTCTTTACCATCCCAGGACAGCTGTACAGCCTCCTGAACCACTACTTCAACGAGGTCTGCAAGAACTGCCACACAACTCGACCCGACATCAGTCTTTACAGTTTCATCTACGAAAAAGTCTCTTCTACTTCAACCCCCAAAACCTCAGATCCTGCTAACAATTCTGGGATGCCACCTGTGACATCAGACCCTCATTAACAAGGAGAAGACTGTTATTTAACCCTTTCCCCTTTCCACTATTTGTCTCTACAAGGGAGATTCTAGATTCACAAACTGCAGTGTGCTCTCAGTCTTACAATCACTTATCTCGAACACATACACTCCCTTTACGTTTGTGATTCCCAACACACAAACTACCTAAACACAGTTTTGCCTTTATCTCTGGTGGTAACATAGGAGCCTCGTAGTACGAGACTTATAGCAATAGTAAATCCTGGTTGCTGTTAGAGGCCTTTCTTTAGTCTAATGATGTGGAATTATTTTTCTTTTTTTTCACACTAATTACGAATATTGCCAAATAATCATCATATGCATGTTTGTGAACATTTTTCACTATTGATAATCCAAGACGTGATGATCCTCTGATTGCCTTGTCTTGCACTGCGTTTGTTTTTTTTGTTTTTTTTTCTGTTTACCATTACCTGGCTGTGATGAGCTCCCTGAATGCAGAGAGATAATGAGATGCCATACTGTAGTCTATGCATGGTTAACATTTATTCATCAAATATTCTTCAAATATATGCTGCTCTTTTATATCCTTTATGATGTTAAGGTTCAACATACAGGTTAATTTAATGAGTCCAAACATTAATGAATTCTATGAGAATCATCTCAGAAGGATAATCCAGGAAATTCATGGTCACTGTCATTTTAGAGTAGACCATTTATTATATTCTGAATAACTTAATCATTTTCAAATATAATCAGTGTTAAGCACAGTATTGATACTGTATATACAAATAAATTGGGGAGCAGATGAAGAATTGCATGGAAATCATTATTTTTGTTGAAGTTTTTACTCAACGTTTGCTTTAAAGATGTTGCTGTTATTTTATTATTTACCGTGTTTTCTGACTCTGAGTTTTATTGAATGTTGGATTCTAGGGTAGAATAAAGACTGTAAATGTATTGCATAGTACTGTACTTTAGGGTTTTAGGTTTTACTATTTTTATTATAGTTGCTTAATTAAAACATATCCTGTATTAAAAATAAAAATCTCTACTCCGATCAATGAGGTTTACTAACTAAAACCAAATGATCAGTACACTACAAGTCCAATAACATGTTGACTAGATATTTTTAGGTTGTATAACGACCTAGTTCACTGAAACACTGTGACATGAACCATAAAAACAATATGAAGTATTTATTCAATGTGTCATTTTTCTACATCTTGGTGTAGATCATGAGTAAAAAAACTGATTTTCTGTTCTGTCTGTTGCCTTCATAAATGAGATATAATTTCTGTTTAACATGTTTGGGACAGTGTCTATACAGCTAATTTATCACTTCCTTTCTATGAAATCATGAATTATTTAATCATTTTGAGACGTGATTGATTTTTGCGATTCCACGTGTACCAAGGGCTTTTAGAAAAATGTAATTCCGGCTTCAAACATGCTTTATTAGATGAATTAGGGTTTCTAAATAACCTTGTGACGTGGACTTCCATAAATGGTGTGTAGGCTTGGCAGGGGTAAGTGGATTACACATTATCTGCTTCTCCTGCTCTGTGCTGAGCCCTACCTACTAGACAAGCTGCAGACTCATGAACAAAGTCAAATGTGATGTTGCAGAAGTATTAGTTGAGGTCTGCTTACCTGGAAGTGAAGTGTATTAAGATTGACCAGCAAGATTGAAGATTTATTTGGACACTGTTGGTTTAATTAATGTGCCATGCAGATCCAACAAATGAAAAACCATGGTCCAGCAGCATGTAAGGTCTACTGAAAATTTTTTTTTTTTGTCTATACGACCAGGAATAGGCAACTATGTTGCCCCTATCCACATATTTTAATTTCACATTATACAAGAAATGTGTTAAACAGTTGGTTCAGATTTGTCTCGTATAGTGATGTAATTAAACCTCATGCCCTCTAATGTTACAGTACCCAGCGGCACCTTTCTTTTTGTCATTCAACATTATTAATAAAACGCCATGGAGCAGCTGATCTTCGCTCCATCTCTGTCAGGCAGCATAGTCACCACAACAAAGTGGCATTTCAGTTCATAATTGCCTGACCCTCATTCTCCAGGTCAGCTGGAGAGCAGTGGCAAACGCAAAACCTGTGCAAATGCAAATAAGACTCCAGGAAGAATTGAGCCTTTTCTTTCTTATGACAAAGTCAGAAAAAAACACATTGCTGCACTTAATGCTAGTGTCAGAAAAAAAATATTATGAGGCTGTGGTTAGTGATACTCTGATATTTAGAGCTACAGTGTTCTGTGAGTTGTGCCCACTCAGTTTCTCCCCCTCTCTGTGATGTTTGTCTTGATTGATAATTCTGTTCCCTCTGCGTCTGCAAGTATGAATGATGACAATTTAGATGAGGAGGAGGAGAGAAGGGTTAGAAACGGGGAAAGAAAGAGGCTGGAGGGAGGGAGGGCCAATGATTTTATTGTTTAACCCACTCAAGGTAGAGGCCCATCAATCTGAAATCACTTGCTCAAATGACTCATGTTCAGCCTCTATAAAAGTTTAATTGGCTTGTATAATTAACACAGAAGGCAAAGACATGCGATGTGTCTTCAATGGAAAAACGACCCGTCTGCTTGAGAAGTAAATGGGAACATAAGTGTTATTGACTGCTATGAAAAGAAAAGGGAAAGGGGGGGATAAAATGTCTAATTTAGCCACATCTTTATCAACAACAATGTGTTTGAATCATGTTCAGTTCATTCATATAACTCCAATTCTTAACATAAGCCGCCTCGGGATACCTTGCAGGTTTAGTTAGGCTTGTTTTAGCTGTGACCCTGGCACCATCTGCACAGTTGGGCGCAGCGAGCTTCTCTCTGCACAGAGGAAGGTACCACCTGATCAGCGTGGGGGGGCGTGTCAAGCCATGGCTACACTTGGATCTTTGCCACCCCCCTTGTCACCTGTCCCGTTTGCACCTCTCGGCCATGACAGTAAAGCCGAAGAGCGGTGCAGCCTAAGGTAAATGTAGTTTTTAGAAATAAAGCCTTAGTAACGTTATTAAGCACTTCTCCTTCTCCATTGTAACGCTCTTCTGCAATGTCAGAGACGAGGGGGAGATTATGAGGATTTATGTTGACGTTGTGGGATTAGAGGTCCAGAAAAAAAGCGAGGGATGTAGGATGAAAAAAGAAAGCTGTGTTTTGGCAGTTGATGTCGGCGCAGTAATCAGAGGGAGCCTGTTAAACATCCTGCAGGAAAAGGTGAGGAAGTCGGAGCAGTGGTCAGGATGATGCAGCACTAACTGTCAGACGCCAGGCTGGAACTGTAGAGATTTACGCGCAATTACAAATACAGACTTTTGCGCTGAAACAGACGCACAGGCCCGTTATTGATGCAAAGCTGCAAGGCTGTAAATAGACGGCTATGATCAGCACAAATCCAGTCGAAAATATGCGGCTGCGGTAATTTTCTGTGGAATAAATGTCAGCGAGCGCGCAGTTTGTTGGCTTCCACTTAGAGAGGACGTTGTTTAACAAAAACTGTGATTGAATGTGTAAGATCAGGATGTATGGATGTTGACTTCCTCTTCTTCAAACATATTTTGCTGTCTTATTTCCAGCCATGAGTCAGTTTCGGGTGTTAGCGGGTGTTCTCAAGGGTGGGTGTGTTGGACGGAGCCAGTTGCAGCGTGGCTGTGGAGGAGGCCTGGGCAGCCGCTGGGCTCATCCCAGGAGGGGCTGCTCCTCCAAGACAGAGCCTCTTCTCCCTGCAGTGGCCAGTAACTCCAGCTATGTTGAGGAGATGTACTTTGCCTGGCTGGAGGACCATAAAAACGTCCATGAGGTAACGGTGGAAAAGAACATTTAGCATTTCTTCAGTTAGAAGCAGTAGGTAAAATGTAGAAGTTGGTGTTTAAATTACAATTAGCTCCCAGTGTTGGTGTTTAAAATACAGTTCAGTATCTCTAACTAGAGGGAACTTAATTAATTATATTGTGTTTTTAAAATGAAGTTATTAATAGTTAGGTTGCCTGGAGCAAGAACAAATATGCTTTAACTGCAGTGTCCTGGATTCCTGTCCAGCAGTTCCCCATCTTGTCTAACACTAGGGAAGCAGTAGAGATGCCTATTTACAGTATGATACCTGTTTCATCCTCCCTCTACGTTCTAGTCTTGGGATGGATATTTCCGCAACATCCAGGCGTCCAGTCCATCTGGTGAGGCAGGCGAAAGACGGCCTTCCGCTCTGCTCCAGGGCCGTGCGCTGTCCCACATGCCAGACATGACCCAGAAAGTAGTGGAGGACCACCTGGCTGTGCACTCTCTATTTAGAGCCTACCAGGTATCCCACTTCACCCATTTCACCTGTGGGGAATACACACATACACACCAGTCTTAGGTTGGTGCTTTTATTGATGAAAAGAGGCATTTAAATCTTAAAGCTGTGTCTGTGGGCAGAATTAAGATATCATCCTTCTCGAGCCACAAGTGACTATTTGTATCTGCGTGTAAAATTCATCCCCTAAAATCCACTTGCCAAAACCCATGCAACCGGCACGAAAGCTGTTTATAGCGTGCATCCTTGTATAAAAAGGAATATAAAATTTGTTTGTCACTGCAAGAGGTTATGCAAATTGCAAGATTAATTTTACCAATTTACCCTGACTGCTTTCTGAAAATGGAGATATCAAAGAGACTATTTAAACAAAACAGGTGGTAACATTTCCCCTCGACCCGAAATTAATTCGAGGAACTATCTGAGGGATTTATTAAATTCCGTCTTTTGGCAAAGGCGTCTTTCTTTATTCCCAGTTTGTTGCAGTCTTGGATTAAATATGTGTGTGTGTGTGTGTGTACATCGACATGAAAGCTCACACAGCGGTGTCTTTTTCTCATGAAGGTTGACCTGTTAATACAACATACAGCTCATTTTTATGTTCATACTTAGCTTCCTGATGGAAGTCAAATTGCTTATTTTCTCCCCCCTCTTTCATATCTTTGTTTTGCGGATAGATCCGTGGTCACCATGTTGCCCAGTTAGACCCACTGGGAATTCTTGAAGCTGATCTGGACTCCTTTGTTCCATCTGACCTGATCACCACTATTGATAAATTGGGTGAGATTTCTCTTTTCAGTCATCCGAGGTGCATCATACATCACAGCTAACAAAAATTTTACATGTGAAAAGAGAACAGCTTTTATCATCTTACTGGTATCCTCAGAAGAGTCATAATAAAAACTATTGGATTAATTCAGAAAAGCCCTAATAATAAATGTATGTCTTCGGCCTATCTCTTAACGTTTATCTCTGGAGTATTATTAGTATTTGTTGGTGGATTATTTCAAAAGATTCCATATAGTAACATTATCTAATTTATTTACACTTATTCATGACTTATTCATTATTTAAGCATTTTTTGCTGTTGATGCATACACAACTGTACACGTTCTATACACATATTTGAATTGCATAACTCTTCAGACTCGCCAGTGGAAGTGGTGTTTCATTGTAAAGGATCCCGTCAAATTCTCCACCAAGTGCATATACGGGTTGGTCAGCCTAATGCTGTCATTAATCTCAGGCCCAGCTCCTGTCATTCTCCATTTCATTTAGTGGGCTGAGGGTTGGAGGATGCGGGATGGCCACAGAAAGCGATCGAAGTCTACAGTAATAGCAAGCACAGAGGAGGGAGGGAGGTATTGTTTTTGTTGGCTGCTGTTATCAGTGATCAGTGTGTGTCAGGACATAGCATTGCATTATGTATTGTCACCAGGGTTATAGCTCCCTAATGAAAGCTAATGACAGCCTCAGCGGTTCCTTATTTGGTCAGCTGATAGTACATGAAGTCTATTCTTGGCACTATTTGTCTTTTCCCTGTTCCTAATATGATTTGCACCTGTCTCCTCTTATGTTGCCTATCATCTTGAGCTTCACCAGCTCTCTCAGGTGGGCTTTTGTTAGAGTGCAAACCTACCTGCATGTGAATTTACTTTGGAACAGGTTTTCTTTTCTTTACTCAGGCTTTATCTTAATCATTTGCTCAGTGTCGTCAAACACATCAACTCAAATTGAGCTTTTGAATTTTTTAAGTTAATTTATTCCAGCCAATGCTCTGAGTTTGGAGGCATTTTTAAGCTGCTAATGAGTCTTTATCCCATTATCAATTAATCTTTTGCCTATTATGTTTTGATGGATCAGTTAATCATTTCGTCTATAGGCTCTGAAAAAAATTCATAGAAGTTTCCCAGAGGCCCACAGGGGTATCTTCAGATTGCTATTTTTGCTAAGCTAACAATCCAAAACCCAAATGTTCATCAGTCAACCACTATTAAACCCATTGGTAGGAAAAGTTGATAACGCTGCTTATCTCATCACGATGCTTGGCTTGGCATTCATATTGACCCCAGCCATCAACCTTGACATCGGTTCCCTCACCATGGTTACAGCACTCCTGGTGGAGGCAGCATCCTGAGCCCCAAAATATCTCAAAATGTGCTCAGGGGTGACTTCAGGAACATGACATTGACCCTACAAGATTGAGCTGCTAAAAAAAACTTCCTGGGTGTATATCTGATTGAGTATACACAGAATTAGCTGAAACAAGCCTGATCATCGGAGGCCCCACCCTGCAACACACAAGGGCCAAAGAATCTGTTGAAGTTGTGTCAGTTTACAAATCAAAACATCTGAAAATTGATCCGGATTTAGTTCTAGTTTATAAATTGATTGTGACTAAAGGGAGATCTTCATGCCATGAGTATCACTGCCTGAAAACAAGACGGACAAAAACCCCAACTTGTTTGATTTTACTTAATTTAAAATGTTTACATTTTCTCAAGCACTGCGGAATTACTTTGAATTACTGCTCACTGTAAAGTTATTGATTTCTTCCACTGCAGTGAAAAACACAAAATTGCAATTGACAAATGATAATGTATAATCAATAAATGATTTCCTGTCAGTTATGTGATGAGCCTGTGTTACATGAGGTCATTGCAGGTTTCTATGGTCTTGATGAGTCTGATTTGGATAGAAGCTTCCAGCTGCCCCCCACCACCTTCATCGGAGGACAAGAAACTACACTTCCGCTTAGAGAAATCATACGGAGACTAGAGGTATTATGTTTGTGTTTGTTTCTACGCATGTATCCCATTCTGGGGAAACACATTTATAACAATGTCTTTTTTTCAGACATCCTACTGCGGTCATATCGGGGTGGAGTTCATGTTCATTAACAATGTGAATCAGTGTCAGTGGATTCGTCAGAAGTTCGAGACCCCTGGGATCATGCAGTTCACTAATGATGAGAAGAGGACTCTGCTAGCGCGCCTGATCAGATCCACACGGTCAGCATGAGTAAACATGTACTGACTTACACTTGGGTGACAGTGTAATACCTCACTTTTAGTTATAGCTCCCATCAGAGACTTGCTTGATACAAACAAAAGTCTTGCACACATGCATTTAGAAATTAGCACACTCTTTTTCACGGGAGTTCTTTTTCATCTTTGATAAATGGTCTGAGTCAGTGAAGCTTTCTGAAGTGATATGTTTACTATTCTGTGCTTATATTTCTTACTGTATTCCTGTCTGTCCTATCTTGTTTTACCATGCATATTTAATCACAACCATAGGCAATGAAATGAATTATCCAAATTTATGTTCTGCAATCCATCACAGTATGGTTAAGAAAAGAAATCCATCATGTTATCAAAATATTTTCATTATTAAGCTAGCTGTTTGTAGCAAAACTATCTGTGAACTCTGTGAGCTGTTGTTATTTCCAGATTTGAGGATTTTTTGGCCAGAAAGTGGTCATCAGAGAAACGTTTCGGTCTAGAAGGCTGTGAAGTTCTAATCCCTGCTCTTAAAACCATCATTGACACATCGAGCGCTGCTGGCATTGACAGTGTGATCATGGGGATGCCTCACAGGTAATGTGTTTCTGATTTTTTTTTTCTCACCTACGTCAGTCAACGTCTTCTTCCTTCCCTTCCCTACCCGATGTAGACTTTATACTCTCTTCTTCCAGGGGTCGACTTAATGTCTTGGCCAATGTGATCCGCAAAGACCTCGACCAGATCTTCTGTCAGTTTGACCCTAAATTAGAGGCTGCTGATGAGGTGAGAGAATTGGTATGACTTTTAGGAAAACCCTACAGGTGAGGCTTCATTAACTCTTAATTTTTACATGTGTAGGGTTCAGGTGATGTTAAATACCACCTTGGGATGTACCATGAGCGGATCAACCGTAAAACAGACAAGAACATCACTTTGTCGCTCATGGCAAATCCTTCCCACCTGGAGGCAGTGGATCCAGTGGTTCAGGGAAAGACCAAAGCTGAACAGTTTTACAGAGGAGATGCTCAGGGAAAGAAGGTAACTTTTATTGTGTTAGTTATATGTTTAAAAACATTTATTCATAATGTCATGTACTACAGTAACACTTCAGGAGCCCACTGTATAAGTTTCAATAGTACCCCCAAAGCATCACTTTTAGGATGTGAAGGGTTACCCGAGGGGGCAATGTAACAGTAGAAGGACAAGTTAACATCATAATGTGGAACATGTCAGTAAGGTTTTTTGTAATTATGTATTTAAAGGTAGGGTCTGGGATTCTCTTTTTTGGAAAATCACTTGAAATCCTATTCCTAACCCATTTACAGCCACTGAGTTGGAAGCACTGACATGGAAATTAAACAAGTTAATCATCTGTGGAACAGACAGGGCTTGAAAAACTCCGGCCAATTATTTCCAAGACCAGTAAATTCGCCAATTTTTTTTTATTTTTATTTATTTGCACAATGTAAGACAAAACAAAGACACAAAGAAATAACAACAAAAAAAAGAGTGCAAGGTAGAGACAAG
>JAPMNP010642699.1:0-12707 GCA_029874935.1 Atherina boyeri | reverse complement strand
GAAAAAACCGTGAACCGAGAGGATTTGGGAAAAAACCGTGATATCAATTTTTGGTCAAACCGCCCAGCACTAGTATGACACCTGCTCTGCTGTCGTGTACTCCAAAACCAAAATCTCAAATTCAAAACTTTTCAAGGCAGGGTTTAAACTAATGATGTCCACACACCAATGCAAAATACAAAATCAGTAATTGATAATTCAGAAAAAGGGGTCAGAAAACCAGCATCACGTTAGAGAACTCTCATAGACAACTAACAATAAGTTATCCGTCCTCTCTTAAACTGGATCCTGTGGAGCTAAAAAGATATTTGCTCATGGAATTATAAAATACATTGAAAAGACTTTTTAATGGTGTAAACGCATGATGTAATATGGGGTCAAAAAGAGTTACATCAGCCTGCTGTTTGGTAGTCTATCCATTATTGGCCCCGAGAAGACCACAATTCTCAAAAACATGGAAAATGGCAGCCCATCTTACTCTGAATGCAAACAACATAGCTCCTCTAAAATCAATGTAATCGGCCGAACCATTTTGTCCGACTGAATATCTTGGGTAATGCTTGTAGTGGCGTGATGAAGGTAGGATAGTTACTTCATAGCGGGGCTCTGAGTAATGAGAAAAGGGCTGCTAAAGAAATGTAAAGATGGATTTGCACTTGGCATCCTGGTCAACTAGGACAGCTAATGTGCCAACTCTGAAACGTAGTTGGGTTTTTTTAAGGATCTTTTGAGCTCAAGTAGCCTTTATTTGATAGCAACCTGACAGGAAAGGGGTCAGAGAAAGCAGAGAATGACACAGCAGGCCAGGACTTGAACCTGGGCAGGCTGCACCGTAGACCTGTAGTCTTTGTACATGGGATGGCCGCTCAACCAGTAGAGCTACACACTACCCAGAAAGGTAGTAGTTTATTATAAGAATCCACCTTTACACACCTATCATTTGGTGCATTCTCATGGAGAAATATGACTACTAATTAATCTGTCGTGTCCCTGGGCAAGACACTTCACCCTCCTTGCCAACCAGTAAAAAAATTGCTGGTGTATGAATGATGTATGAATGATGGTGGTGGTCAGAGGGGCCGATGGCGCAGAATGGCTGCCTCGCTTCTGTCAGCCTGCCCCAGGGCAGCTGTGGCTAAAACTGATGCATTATTATTATTATTATTATTATTATTATTATTACTACCATTTAGCACATCCTTTTATATTTACCGTTCTGATTACCTGATGTCAGATGGGCTTTTACCCAGTTCCATCTCTGGAGCATGGAATACAGATATGCAGATACAATTATATCTACCAAGTTTACACTTAACAGAACTGTATGCATGAACACATTAGACTATTAACAAAAAAAGGATAAATTCACTAAACATTAAAACCAATCCAACAAGCAAGCAACAGTCTTGTTTTCATTATCAACAGTAGTACGTTGATACTCTCACATCTTTCAGAGTCAGAAGTCAACATCAGATCAGACTGCCAGGCCTAATCCCTTTTCCCCCTTTTGGCATATCCTTATTAACTTTAGGAGGTCTGAACAGCAAAAGCACCTCACAAAATCAGATTTTTGAAAATTGTATCCAGTTCACATTTGGGAAGGATGTCAACTGTGATTCAGATTTTTTTCTTTTTTAAACCAATGCATTTCAAGGCGAGCCCTCTAGCCACCCAAATCGGATTGCTGAGTGCCTTTTGCATCACTCCTGACAAGCACTGATGGCATTAAATACGTAGCGACAGCAGAGCTGTGCAAAATCCACACAGTGGAGACAAGGAAGGAAAGCAAAGATTCCAGACACCAGCTTTATTTTTAACACCAAAGACAAAGAAACCCTACAAAATGTGCCAAATATCCTGTTTACAAGAGGCCTCAGTGAAAAACTAGGATGTAGAAATTAAAACAAGATTGATCTATAAGAGACAAGATTTAAATCTATTGAACTGTGTTATATGAGAATATTCAGGATTTTTACACTGACCTTAAGTACTGTAAAATCTGGAAGTTGTTTTTTTTTTCTTTGTCTGCACTGATTTTTGAAAGCTTTAGTTTAAGCAGTTTTATTGAAATATATCAGTTTGCTTAACATTTGCACATGCATTCATTTCATAAACAATGGAGTTTAAATTCTTTAACAAAACATTGTACTGAACTGAATGGTGTACTGTTAAAAGGAAGTCATCTTTAAGTATTGCAAATTCAACACTTGCTGTAACCATAGTTGAGTATTTTCTGAGGCTGTGCATGACATTTTTAGCTAAGCTTTGTTTAAAGTTAGATACAAATGAAAACAACTATACTGTAAGCTTATTCAAAGAATATCAAAATGAACAATTATAAACACTGATTACAAACAAATCTACTTTCTTTGAGGGAATTTTAAAAAAGAAAGTTTGGTTTTAAATAAGTGCATATTTTCAACATTTAATGCATTTGAACCCAGGCTAGATTATATCCAGAAAGTCAGATACATATATATCACATTAACATGGTTTGAAAGCAGTCTGGCACTTTTGAAGAGATTCGGCCAGTACAAAGGCATCCCACTGGTTCCTGCTTTTTCTACTAATGGTTTGGACATCTCTTCTTCATATAAATAGGTTTTAAATAAATTATGTCTGCATGTTCTTTATGTGCAACGGGTTACAGTAAAATTTTATTTGGGCCTCATCATTCCTGTCGGTGAAATATCAACCTAGCATTTTGAAAGCAGTTTTTAACCTGCATTTAAAATGATCAACGATAACATGGACAAGAGAGAATATTATTGAAGACACATATAAACATGCTCCCTTTTGCCCCCTTACTTGGTGCTTCAACATCTAGGTGTTGCTGCATTTAAAAAACACATTTAAGAAACTTCACTTCTTTTCTAATAAATGTTTCCAGTAAAAGAACCAATACAACCAACTCTCACTGACCAGACACATTAAGTGTCTGCATATCAGCCATGTATTTTAGAGAAAAATCATTTAAAGCCATGAAAATAAGAAATTACATTATACATTTTTACATTAAAAAATAGTTAGAAAATACTACAAAAATGTAACTAACTTCAGATTGAGCTTTTCACCCTGTCAATTCTGGATAGGGTGCCATTTAAAGTCTGATCACCAATATTACACTGTCAAGGTATCATAGCTCTTACAGGAATATAGGATTCAGCAGTAATCTTGCTTTTAATGTAGCACACATAGCAATTATATACAGAAATATGGTAGATACACTGGCCTCATGACAACCAAAGCAGTGACCACCATGACTTCCCCTTCCCACAGATTACATACACACAGTCTTCAGGTTGATGCTGAGAATAATCTTGCTTCAAGAGCAGATTTACTCTCTAGTTTAGTATAACTGTCACTTTTGAATGCATTTACAACTATTTAAAAAACGGAATGCCATCTACATACGAGTAAAAAAAGATTCAAGTAGTATCATACTGTACGTCAACATTAGCTACATTTCACACTAATAACCCAATGTACAGATATTATACTTAAGCCATAATTAAACAGATAACCATTTAAAACATCCTCAGGTATTGTTGAGCTCAGACTTTCTGCAGATTTTGGCTTTTCCAATAGTTAAACTACATCTCTGCAAGAAGCAAAATACCATTCAACTATTTAATTACACAGGAGAACTAAAGCAAATGATAGATCAACAGGTTGAGTCTGCACTCACATGATGGTGGTCTTTTTTTTCTTGTTTGGTGATCGTAGTAGTTAGTCTAAAGGGAAACTCAATGAATGGCTTAATGCACACAGAAAAAAGGAGTGATTTTTTTTTCAAATCAATCAATCAAAGCCATTTAGATCTTTACACCAGTAGATTCGTTCTCATTTTAATAAATGGGAAGATTAAAAAGCCTGTTATATATTCAGACCTCTTGATCTACGGTTATGCACTTGAAACAAATTGAAGGGATGCTTTACTTGTTTTATGTTAACAAAATAATTTGGGTGAGCTCTTGAATTTCAGGAAAATTTGTTTCTAACTGAAAAAGAGCTTAAATTACAAAAAAAATTAATTATAATGTAATCAGAAATTTTAGTCAAAAAGTCAGTCACTCAAAAAAGTGAGTTTTCCATGTAAAAAAGAACAAATGAAAAAAGAACAAAAACAGACATTTAAAGAACCACAAATCAAATGTGAACTATTACAGTCATGAGAGAATAGGACATTTTTATCCATAACATAAACCACAGTTTCTAACAGAATCGAGTCTAAGCAGCATGCTAAAAGGTGCAACACATGAAACTTTTGACTCCCACCATCTCCTGTCAGAAATTATTTTATGCTACAGCCGCTTCCCACAACAGTCTACTAGCAGAACAAGCTGTGAGTGGCTTTGCAGTGGGTTTAGGTTTTTCTGCATGGGGTCACTTACTTTCAGCATATATAAACTAAAATAAAGCTGTTTACAAGAACACACAATTATACAAATGGGGAACAACATTTTGTCACGTATTGGTTAGCCTACATGCAGTTTTAAAGTGATTATTAGGCTCCCTCCAGTGGAGCATTTTTGCATTTTTCACAGCTTCTCTTTTGTCCCTTTAGTCTATTTGAACCTGTGTGTAATTTTCCTTACTACTATATGCGCGAATTGTGCATGTCATCCACATGTCTATTCAACACGAGGCTCCAAGACCAGAGGGTATTTGATTTTTTTGTCAAAAAGACTGTAAACACCCATGAGTTTAGGTATTTGGCTACTGTGCACCAAGAAAACCAACTTGTTTTGGATGAGGTACTGCTGCTCGTTTGCTTTGTGTTGCTGTCAAAAGAAACTGAACTAACAACATCTTGTTTTTGGCAACAGTATAGAGCTGAGGGAAACTTCAGTAGAAATAATTTCAGAGAAGCCGTGACTTCATATTAAGAAAAAAGGAAATTATTAAGTTCTGAGAAAATACCCACCTCACTTTAAGTATTACTATTTCTGAAGTTTACCTGTAATAATATTTTTTTTAAATTCAAAAATCATATTGACCAGTGACCAGCATATTTTACATTTGATGATAAATCTTTGGTTGACTAAAATTTTAAGATCTTAATGCATATTATAAGCAATAAAAACTTGACATCAGGTCTCAGTAGGATTTTTGGCCAAAATGGTCAAACATACTTCAGTGTACCTAAGGTATGAACTATAGCTCCTTTCTTTATTCATTAACAGGACATTTGTGCAGCTTCTTACTGAAACATGTGAAAACCTAAATTGAAATGCCACATACAAATTCCAACAAGTTTGTGAGTCTATATTCAGTATGACCACTTATTCTTCAACATAGCCTGAACCAATCTTACATAAGTTTTTTTTTAATTTGGTTAAGTAGTCTTCAAGAATAGTTCTCCAGGCTTCTTGAAAGACTTTTCCAAACTAATTTTTCTATGTTGTCTGCCTTGTATTCTGTTCCCTGACAAGATGATCCCACACTGCTTCAATAATGTTGACGTCCACATCCAATTAGGTTTCAGTGAATAGTTAATGGATCTACTGAATGTCCAGATACGTCTTTCAGGTCTTTGCTAAGCTTTTCTTCCAATTTCTTAAGCACATCACTTTCTGAATACTGTTGATCTGCTGTAGACAGTTTTTCTTTTAAAAAGGCCTGACACTTCTTTTGCCCCCCCATTTCAAGGAGATACTGCACACCATACAGAGCGATGCATTTTCAGCTAATAGTTCTTTGGAAATCTCCTTGTTTGTGCAAAAACATTGTTTCTTGTGCCATCTTTGGCTTTTGTGGATGAAACTAAAGAAAAAAAAAAAGTGTCTTTATGACAGACTACTAATAAAGTCTCAAGAGATACAATTTAAAAGTTGGTTCTTTGTTAAGTTGTGTATACAACACTGGTTCATCCTTCGAGTTAGCAGCCTTGTTTAGGCTTGATTGGTTCATAGGTCAGTGTAAAGTGGCTTAAACTGAAAAATAGATTTCTTTACAATTGCAGATACAAAACAGAAGTGAAAAATGGAGGGGAAAAAAGTTGCCAACGTCAAAAGAAATGCTTCGAAAGCCCTTCAGAGAGCCAGGAGAACAGTTGCTAAAGACCACTTCAAAACTAATACAAGAAAGTCTGACTGCTTGGAAGCAAAAAAATAAGAAATATGGGATGGCTCAAGAACTGCAATAGAACTGCAATCATTCTGTTAATGCTGTATAATTATATAAGAAAACAATTATTCTTTAATGTGAAACCATTTTAAAGCTTTAATAAGCTTTGGTAGCTAAAGTTTTCTTTGGAAGGGGTGGTGGCTTTTCATCACAGATGAACAACCTGGGATCTTCACAGACTACAGGAGTCAGTGAATTAGTCATACTATATCCTATGGTCCTATAAGGCTGTCTAAAAGGACAACCGTGCACATGAAAGACAATTGACTAGATGAGACACGTGCCTAGGAACTGAAGCCTGGCCTTTACAGTACAGACACTGGCTTCTGTCTGTTAGACTGTGCTGCCATCTAGTGGTTCAACCAGGGATTACACCTGACATGTCTAATTTTCTGTTAGACATGACTGTTCATTCACATTTAGCTTAAATTTTATTGTAAAAATGTGTTTAAAATGTAACACTTTAAACATTGCATGCTCTATTTAAATCCGGTTTGATATTGTCAATTAGAGAAGAGACTGATCTCTTTAGAGTAAAATTATCATTATATTTATCAATGTCCTAAACTGAACAGCATAAAATAAATGCACAATACGAAAGATCATAACTTTAAAAAAGGTGAATGCTTGTATAACAGCAACCTATCTACAGTCACAAGAGGCTTCCTCGCTGTCCATTGTTAGAACTCTTTGGCCTTCAACCCATCATGAGACTTGATCTTATTTGTTCTTAAATCGTTACACTTTGATCCAGATTTATTGCCAGGGTGAAATCGTTTTCCCCTATTCTATTATTCTTAATTTATTGAATTCGTTATTTTATGTTTTGTTTGATGCTTTTTTCTATTTACCTTGGATGTGCAGCACTTTGTAGCTTATGTAAAAGAACTTTATAAATAAAGTGATTGATCAATTGATCAATCACTTTGATTGATTGATTGATCACAGACACTGAATGACTGGAAGCACAAACACAGAAGCACAAATAAACAGACTTTAACCTGGTTAAAAAATGAATAAATAAATGTTAAAAAGCACCAAATAGAACTCCACCCTCATATTACCAGATGTTCATTCCCATTCATTTTAAAATATTGAAACCAAAAACAGTTCTGCTGTTCAATGCAAGTTTGACTGCAGACAAGCTATTATTCAAATCATTACCCTTCTACTGTAAGCAAAGTGCTTCCTTTAAGTCTCTAATCTCTTTGATGGCAAACTCCTACAGAAAATCAAAGTTCAGTAGTGAGAAAAAACAACTACATTTTAACAGGTCATGTCCAAAAGGCGAGTCCAAAAGCACATCTGAAGCAACATGTCAGCCATTATAAATAAAAACAGATATACTGTGAANAATAAAAAACTAGAATCAGTAAAGTCTGGGCAATTTACCTGTGACAATTTACTCAAACAATCAGAAGCTTGGATTAAAAGAGATTAAGAGTTTCTAAAAAGCTGCTGTTGTCTCAGAAACTGAATTCTTTCTTCTTGGCACTGTCTCAGACTAGTTAGGCTACTTACAGTAAATAAACATGCTTAATTTCTAATTATTCCTAGATTTTTAACAAAAACAGGTAATTGTATATTCTGCTCATTTACTAAAATTTCAATAATAATTAGAGATATCCAAGGTATGTTTTAAATCTGAAAATTCATGAATACTTCTCAGGTTAGCCTTTTAGATTTATTTTTTAAAACTTCCTAATTTGACAAATAAGATGTAAAATCCCAAAGATGAGATGATCCAAAGTCTGCACTGTCCGTGTAGTAATAACTAATAATTTGCTCATCGATCCCAACATGTTGACTTCACTGCTCCATTGTTGTAATCTCATAATTTTTCCATACTTAATCATCCTGTTTTTACACAACTTTTGAAGCATCCATCAGCTTTTTTCCTGTTCTCCAGCTTAAGGTCAAGGTTTTTTTAGATGAACATGTTGCTTTTAAGACCCATTGAACTCCCAAGCTGAAAATTTGGCCACAAAAACAACTACTACCCCATTCATAGAAGCACACTCAAGTACACCAAGCCAAATTCAAGATTTTCTAACCTTATCTTGGCTGAAGCTCTTCTTTGACATTCCCACTGACCATTTAGAAGTTCATCTCTCCCATAATCGATTGTTCCGATTGCCTGTACAAGAAACAGCGGTGCATATTTAAGATTGTTAAGCTTGTACATTAAGTTTGCCATCTTGCTTTACATCTTACTTTTCCTGGAGAGGAATTAGTTGGGTCATTGGGGACGTATGGTTGGATTGCATTATATACTGTAAAAATTCAAAAGTCCAATTTTTGCTGTTTGATTGCATCAATAAAACTGACTTATCTAAAAAATGCCTTGGCCTCTACTCCTTTCTGTTTTCAGCCATATTATTGACAATTATTTCTTACATGCAGTATACCATGATGATAAATGTACCATCATTTTACACCAGGACCTTAGAAAAAAAAAAGATTTCCACGAAATTCAGTGCTTAAAATGGGTAAAAATGTATTTGACACAATGTAACATGGTCATGGTTCTTTAGAGAAATGAAGTACGCATACTGCTTAAGGGACTGGAAAACTCATGTCTTTAACTAGAGACTGAATAAGAACTCCGTAGAAAGAAAAAAAAGTTCCTTATAGGCCGAGTTTTCCCACAAATATAACATGCATGTTCCACACAAAACCAGATTGTCACAAGCACATACTTTGATGCAAAGGCTGCAGCAAGAAAATGCAAGTTTTGCAAGTTCAGTGATCTATTGTTTAGAATGAGTTATTCATTTTCACAAAGTTTTTTTCTTTGTCAATTTAACAGGGACAGTGCATGGCACTCAGCCGTACCAGAATTAGCTACAAGCTAAATTTCCTCTGTAGTCTGTTTTCCCCACTAAGTGTTCAAAAGTACAAGGGCGAGCATTGTAGACAAGAAAGATTTATCACACTATCAAAGAACAGACCAGTCAGTAGACATACAGTACGAAATCTATGATTATCACAACTAAATTCAGCAAAGTTTGGATGCAAAACTTCTACCAACGCTACCAAGCTTGACCTCACCACAGAGATGATTAAGAAAACAAAGTCAATGAAGTTTGTCCGGCAAACCTCCTTTGGAGAAAAATTCATTAAAAAAAAAAAACACTACTGGAACATAAACCCTGGAGAATTCCCCCTTCCTCCAAAGAAAGCAAGCAGACAAGCAGGCAGTCTACACACTTCACTTCTAATCTATGTGGTAAGTTTAAAGTCAACGTAGATTGGATAAGTCTAATTCTAATATTAAGCATATCAGACCGATAATGTTAAACAGCCCATTTTGTCTGATATTTTCTCTTATCTTTTCCTTTGCCGTTACTGAACTATCTCTACCAACTCCATTTTCACAAGCATGCATCATAACATCAGCTGCTCATAATAATGACAATAATAATGTGCAAACACTGGCTTTTATCACACATTTCCTAGAATTTAACTGAAAAAAGAAGAATTGCATGACATGGTTATTTGTGATTTTGGAGTATGTGATTCTTCCCTTATAATCAGACATAGGCCTACCTAAGAACTGAAGTAAAGTTAGTGTTTCTACAGAATGAGCAAAATGAGAGCAAAATAAAGTACCAAAAATCACAGAAGCTGCACTTGTAACACATTTGTTAAACCAAAATCTCTTGCACATCATGTAGAACAACTGCTTTAACAAGCTAAATATTTTCCCATGGCAGGCAAAGGGATTTTCTAAAGGAAAAAAAACAAACAAAAAAAATTTCGGTACCTTCTTCCTTGGGCGTCTTCCTACTAAGGAAAGTTGTGTCAGACTCAAGACCTTGACCGGATGGATTTCCTGTTAGCGAAAAAGGGCGCTTAAAGTCGCAGCCATTGTCACATCAACTTCATACAGTCGCAGTAATGCTTGTACATGCCGTAAATGTGTGATAAATACTTTATAATGAATATATATAATGGATGACACTACACTTGGGTTGACTTTCAGAAAACTTAAGTGTAGCTTTGTTGAACTTACAGCAGTGAAATGCTTAGAATTCTCCATGACTTTAAGACAGTCTTTTCTTTGCACAGCTGATTCCTGGAGTCATCCCATCATAATGCACCTGGTGATATTTCAGCCTGCATCCCTTAATTCACACGTCATCTTTCACTTCCTCCGATCTTCCGTAATCAAGCAGTCCATTTGGAATCCAGGGTAGAAAATGGCAAATCCAAAATCCCCTTCATAAAATCAAATCACACATTAGCTGACCTGTATCATCCACTGTGGAGTTCATCTTTTCCCAGTGGAAAGTCAAAAAGGTGTGATACAAAAGGAGGAGACAGAGATGGTTGACAGAAAGACAGGTAAAGGATGGAGAGCTTAGATGTTGAGCATCCTCCCATCTCACAGCCAGGAGTGTGAATGGAAAGTCTGCCTCTCTGCCTCCTTTTTATACTCCCCGTCTCTCTTCCCCTGCTGCCTCACTTTGGCTTTTACCCTGGCTTCAATGTATGTGTGTGTGTGTGTGTGTGTAAAGAGAGAGACCTCTTTCAGAGCAGCAGGAATATATTATAACCCAAACAAAAGGAGCCGGCTTATTGTTTATGAATTACCAGCCTTCCAAAGCCAACAAAGGACCCTATTTTCATAGAAAACTCCATTTTCATTTCAGCTCCATTTGATTACCAGAGCAAAGAAAATAAAAAGGCCTCTCCGGTCGCCACGTCCCAAAGGGATTCATTCCTCTTTCTTTCTGTCATTCAGCTACACTGAAAAGGTTTCTTTATTGCTTTCTTTTCAGGAGCGACATCACATGGGCTTTTAGGAGTAAACCAATGACAAAAAATTAATGCATGGCTATTTTGTACAATAACAGAGCCTGAAAAGAGAGGAGACCTGTGTTGTCTCTGTCATCTTTCTTTCTCCTTTCTTCTGCTCCTTTTTGCAACTGGAGAAGTAAATTGCAGGGGCTGAAAATGAATGGCAAGGCTTTAGAGGGAAAGAGAGGAAGGAAGGAGGAGACAATGCAACAATACAAGTCAAATAGAAATAATCATTAGCTATTGAACCCAGTGAAGAGACAAAAGTACTGTACAGCTTGAGAGAGGTTTGAATGTATGTCTGCTGTGGGAGTGGCCCATCACAAAACAGATACCTGTTGGATCCATAGCCAGAGACAATGGAACTCCAGTTATACATCGTCATCGCCTTCACAATGGGGCTGTCAATTGTACACAAGAGCCATTTCAATATCTCTAGGTTTTTTTGTTGAGTTTAAGCAGGAATAATGCTTTCGTCACTGCAAAACTCAGATCTAGATCTGATCTTCACATTTTCTTGAACATTTTTATGACTTCTTACCAATTTTCCCAGAAGCCTGAAATACAAGTTTATCTTTCAACTATTGTTAAAGTATTATGCTGATTTCGGGGGAAAACTGTTTTTCTTTTAAAACTCAAGACGACTTATTTTTCTTTCCCAGCTGGGAATGGTGGAGTGCAGCGTACCTGCTAATCATCTAAGGTTGCATACAGTTCACGGGCTGTACATTCACCAGGTGTGAAATATCATGAATATGGGACAATTTTCACTGTCTTTCTCTGTTTTTTGGGCAAGTATTGGAGTCTCATGTTGGTGTAGATCAACTTTGTGTTGACTCTACACAAGGTATCACCAAAACCCAGACTTCTTGGCCCAGTGTCCTTCAGGTTTTTGCTGCAACACACCTGATTCAAATTTAATGGATCCAACAGCCTTTTTTAATCTTCCTCGCAATGACCCATTCATTTCAGTCAGGTGTGTTAGAGCAGGGAAACAACACAAACCTGCAACCCTTGAGGACTGGAGTTTGACACCTGTGGTGTAGACTCAACACAAGGGATCAACAAATCCAGACCTCTTGAGCGAGTGTCCTTCAAGTTTTAGCTGCAACACGGCTGCAAAACACCTGATTCAAATCTAAAGTTCTGAACAAGCCTCTTAATGACCCATTGATTTGAGTCAGGTGTGTTGCAGCAGCGGAGGATCTAAAAACATGCAGGACACTCGCCCAAGAGGTCCAGATTTGGTGATCCCTGTGCTACACCAACATGAGACTCCAGAACTTAGCCAGTGGTATACAGCTGGTCTCTACATAAGATTCTATTTTACTCTCTTTTATACTAAAACCAACTGCCTGCTCAAGTCAAACAATAAATGAGAGAGGCTGCAGCACGATAGAAAAGTCTTGCTCTGCGAGTGGATCCAGTTGCCTCAGGTGCAGCATTGACTGCACTACAGGTAACTACTTCAACATTGTGTATGGTCATTTCCCAAACAGTGCTTTAGCACCTATCAAACAAAGCCCATACAACAGTTTTAAAGCTCAGAAGGTTATCACTTCACAGTTTTTTGTTCATTCAGAGACACCGTAGTAAAAATAGTAGCACAAATATCAAATATCCCAGCTGCCATGTATGTGGACCCACGGCAAGTACATATAAATGGCTCATTCTAAGACAATAAAAACAAAACTGTTGTTATTAGGGCTGAACGATTTTAAGAAAAAATCGTATTGCGATTTTTCTAACAGATATTGCGATTTCGATTTGAGTCA
>JAPMNP010642696.1:0-13378 GCA_029874935.1 Atherina boyeri | reverse complement strand
TCACAAAGTCATCTTGATCAAGGGAAGGTTTCTTGAGTAAAGGTTTGATTACAGCTATTTTAAATTCTTGTGGTTAAACTTAATACTGGAAACTGAGTGTTACAAAGTCGAGAATTTTTGGATTCCCGACTTTGTAAAACTCCTATCAAGCCGAATAATGCCAGAGACGAGCGATAATGCCAATTATGCCTGTCAGCACCCGTACGACATGAGGACCATGGCCAACCATGGCGCCAATAGCAATATGGCCGGTGCTGAGGCTCCATCTAACTTGGCCAATCTGGGGTTTCGCCGACAACTAGATGATGACCAAACGACAAATTGACCTGATATCTGGAAAGATTTGTTGGGGACATGCAGAAGCATTCTGCCTTCGAGGTCAAGCTGGCGGATGTTATAACCAGCGCGATAGCCCCCTTTGACATGATGGAGGAGGCTGAAAAGCACCACTGTGACCACCCTGCAGCACCTGCATCGGAGGTGGAGAAGCTGCAAGTGTTTATCTTCATATCTAAGATTTTTTGGAACATTGTAAAATGAACGAAGCAGTATATTTTTTAAAAGAGACGCTTCACTTTGATTTTCCAGAAGGCCTTGAGCTGGAGCGTGCAAACCGGGCTTTGGCCTCCATCAAACCCAGAGCCCTGCCCAAGCCAACAAAAACTGCACTGGCCGAAAGCAGTTAGGGAGGTCGGCGAGATGCATTGGCAAGGAAACCAGGCGGTGATGGTTGTTTATAAATGCAGTTTGAAATTTGATTTAACTGGATCATGGTCAGATACTAAAGGGGCAAATTGCAGTTGCCAAAATCCAAATGGATGGAAGGAGTTTAGCACTGATTTCTGATGATGCACCAACTACATTTTACTGAGATTTTTACAAGCTCCTTACTTACAGTTTGATAAGTTGGTAGATCAGGTCGTCCAGTGATCGGTAGATCGGTGCTGATCAAGCTAATCAGTTAGTGCTTGCCAGTTAGCTAGTGCTAGCGTCAACTTTTGAAAAATGTAAAATTTTAGGTTCTGAAATGGTATGCAAATGTAAGTTCATTCATTTATACCCATTTCTTTTCTCTGCCTTCCATTTAAGGCCAGCTTTTTAGGGGTATTATGCTGATGCTCAAGGCTGGAACACAAAGTTGTAAAGTGTGGTTTCTCAGGCCTGCTGCAGGGTAATGAAAGCTCAAGGAATGTGAATAATGAATGTCAGTGTACCATCACCATGAGTGAGAAGCCCGGTTTTAAGGTCGAAAACATTTGTAGCCTAGTATTGCTTTGATATTGTGAAACCTACTTAAAGTACTTTCTTTTTTCTGTACTTTCTACAATGCAGGGCAGGGCAAGTAAAAAAACAAAACAAAACTTTGTTTTTCTTTAAAAATGAGCAAGGCCATTAAAACGGCTCATTATATTATTGATTATATTTAACAATATAAAGCAAACCCTTGCAAGGGATGAAATGAAAATTGTGAGTAACTGCAGGGTTCCTTCTTTGGAAAAACAGTCAACCATATTCCCAGTTGTTGGACGACAGTGATAGCTACTCCTGAGGTGCATCTTTTCTGCTGCAAAAGAGGGGAAGAAAGAGCTTAAGGTAAAGAAGAAAAGACTTTGAAACTTTTTCATTGTTATAAAATGGACCGAAAACAGTGTTTCTCCAGGGGGTGAGCACAAGTTTGTGGTTAGGCTTTTGACAAAGGAGTGTGTTTATTTGGATCTGTTTTGTCTTCTTTGCCACAAAGTGCAATATGTTTCGCTTGAATTGATTTACTGCCGGACTGCACAGGATTTTTTTAACACTAAAATGAACTAATCTGCTTATAAATTTGACTTGAGAAACATTTTCTTCCAGCACCTTGTTTTGGATTTTCCTTTAAGCCAACGACACTTCCATAGAAGCATTTAATTCCCTGTGAGAGTGTTAACAGTTTAGAGTGAAGAAAACTCTCACATAAGTATCTCCCTGGTGTAGTTTTTTGCTTCCAGTTTCAACTTCTCGCTGTATGATGACAAGATAACTTGTTTAAGTTTCTGTATTGTTGCCACATTGCAACTCTTGTAAACAACATTTATTTATTTGAATTCATTATTTATTACCATTGCAGCTGTCTTTCAGGTGCATGATAAGGAATCCAGGGAAAAAGTTGAGATGATTTTTAAATGAGTACAGATTCTTTGTCGTTCGTACGTTCACCACAGATAACCTGAATGTGGTGAAGAGATCATGAACTTCTGGCTACAGAGAGACCACATTAGGGAGAAAAAAAATTCAAATTCAACACTTTGCCTGAAAGGGATACATAATTCAATATTGAAACACACATTCTTTCTAAATAAGAGAGACTCATCTTATTTAATGCTGGCAGTAATTCCAATTTGGATCCAGGACTGAGGTGTCTTAAGGCTAGAGCTTTAAAAATGCACGATTTTTAAATTGTGATGAGACAAAATTATGAATGTTCTTCATTAATTAAACACTATGACTAATGCAGATTTATGTTCATGGGATGTAGCGCCTTGGCTTTGTTGTTAAATTGTTGAGAAGAAACTCAGTTTATGGGCAGTTTATGAAAAAAAAAGTATTTTTTTCTAATATATTTGTAATAGTATTGAAACAAAACTAGTTGCCTTATGTTGACTCCTCTAGTCAGACTCCTATTTTAACTTTAACCATTAAGTTTGAGCCATGAAAAAGCAACACCATAAAGGTTTTAGGGTTATCTTTCATTATTCAACACTTCATACCTTCAGCTATTGAGTTAGAAATCCATCATGGAAGTGTATAAGAAATGATAACAGAATCCATGATGCCCATCTCTCCTCTCGTAGCAACTATGCAATTGAGGAGACAAGGTGTCTGAGTAAAACAAGTCTCTTTGTGATGGGAGAAACTGTCACTATTTTTTGGCTCATTTTACTATTGCTACACCTGTCAGCATCACAAAAGGTTAATTCAACTATTTTTATCTCATAAGTTGTTGAAAATCACCCGAGGGAATGTAAACTGAAGCAACTACCGACAAGAATCATTGGGGAAGGAAGCAGAAAGAAGAGTGAAGATGTCCTAAAATAAAGTGAGCATGACAAATGTGTAGCATGTGGTATGTTCTACATACTGTCATCCTCTGAAATATTGTTCATATTAGAGAGTTGAAATATTGTTCCCACTGCGCCCAAAATGGAAGAACTGTCATAGATGGCTGAACAGGAGACTGTCAGTTTTACAACTCATTTCAAGTTTGTTGACCATTTTGAGGATGCTGTTGTCATCATAAGTATGATGATTCACTCACGCTGACTTTGGTTTGTCTTCCAATACTGATTTACTCTGCACACAGATTTGTGTCAAAATAGACTACTGATATTTGATTATCAGGCTAAAATGCTGATGTTTGGCAAATACACTCGACAGAAATGTTGTTTGAGGCCTTTTTTGTGTTTTCTGTTACACACAGGAAGACTTATTTGTATGAGACGTGTGTGTGTGTTTAAAACCTGCTGGCAGGGGCTAAGGATTATGTATGGGAATTGGGTTTTCTAGCTGGCTAAATCTAAATGTTGAGGATCCCCTTTTGTCATCAAGAAACAGTAACAGAGACTCGGTAGGGACTATTTTCTTGTACATGAGGGTCAGCAGGATTCTGAGTGGCAGAAACTCCATCAGAGAAGGAAAGGCTCTGTGGGGATGTAGATGTACCCTCCACTAACCTACAAAGACTTAAACTACACATCCAGCGGAAAACCAAAATGGATGCTGAATTTCAAAAGAGGCTGAGTGCTGAGTTTTGCTGTGGATGTTTAGAATCTGTGGTGTCTGCATCTATCTGTGTGCATGTCTGCAAGAGTGTATAATACTAACCTGACATGCCAGATGGTTTGTTTCACAGAAACATCTGGGAAGCTGAAACAATTTGGACCTGACATGCACTTTCAAAAGACATTTGGTAGATGATTGTCTATGAGAGTCTTGAGCAAACTTCAACCAATCAGATTAATCAAGTGGAGTTAGTGAATCTGAGTTGCCATTGTTGATTGCTATCTCACCTAAAGCCTGCCTGTGGCTACGAGTAAAGGTCTGCAATTTTTCTAAACCTTTGTGTTTCGGCCACACATGGATAGTTTAGAGGCTGGCACCATTGATTTTCTCATGATTGTGGTCTAGCCAATCTCAAGCGAATCCAGCTGCTTTACAAGGTAATGCAATGATGGCCTTACTTATAACATATAACTCATATGATAAAGTCTGCATTGAGAAGTAAGAGTAGTAATAGAAAAAAAAAATAATAGGACCTTTTTTATTATTATTATTTGTTTGACTCCAATACAAGTCATACTAAGTACATTACTAAGTGTTTGTTTTTGCACATGTTTTTGCTCCTCTAATGTGTTTTTTCACCTAAACTACCTGTAAAGGGCTTATTAAGGTAATTTGGCCTTAAAAAAGGCTTTTAACAAAGTTAAACCCACATGTTGACAAAAAAGATGACATTTCAGGGTGCCCATTGTATGGCCCACTACCAATGGGAGTGGTTCATTAAGCAGTGAGAGAGGTATAGTTTATGGGTATTTCTTGATTGCAAACAAACTTCTAATACCACTCGTTTGTTTTGTATTTGTTCACAAACTATCATCTGACAATTCAAGGAAAGTCAGGGGACCACCAGTCATTAGTTGCAATCCTTTGGTCACAATAGGAATGATTACATCCTAAAGAATAGTCAGTGATATATGTACATAAGCAGAGCCATATAGCCATGTTGCCTGTGCAGCTTGAAATGAGCTTCTTCAGACCCAAGCCAACGGCTCTGATATGACCTTTATGCTTGTTGGCCTCAATATCATCACAAGCTGATAAATGATTGTCGTAAAACACGTATGGCCTGTTCAACTTATAACATTTGAAAGATGAAGTATCAACACACACATAACGAATTGCATTGTTTTCCAAATGCAATACAGTAGGCGAAAAAACAAATGAGGTTTTGAAAAGGTGACAAATGTTAAAAACCATAAGGCCAACACACATTTTTCCAGGTTACTGCTTTGAAAAAAAATCCTTCCAAACAAATAGAAACAAGTGCTGTGCATCTGCAATTAGTGTTTTGAATGTAATAATGCTTGAAATGACAGGAAAAACATGACCTTGCTCTGCCTCGCTGTTACACAACTGCTTATACAGGACACCTCCAGGGATCACAAACCTTTGGCGTTAATGTGTTGATTGATTTGAACTGAGCCATAAAACCTAAAGCAGCAAACAGAATGATGTGAAGTGATTCAACTTTTTATCTCAGTCTCTGGATAAAACATCCATACAAATTCTATCATTTGGTGTGATTGCATATCATTATCCAAAAACTAGAATCTACCCTACATGTAAGTAAGAAGTCTCAAAAGATAAACCTCTACTTCAGTCTTCAGTGATTCCTCTGTTGATCAATGTGAGGTTACATAATCATTGCTGTACATTTTTATAAATCATTCTTAGTCTGCCTGGCATGAAAATGTTTTTAATATGAGGCCTTGAAGCTTTTTTGTTGCTCTTGATCCATGTGTAACTAAAAACATTTCCATGGTAAGTTCAGGACAATGCTTCCTTGGCTCTTCTTAAGCTCCTTCTTTAACACACTTTGACTAGACTTTGCAAAGTTCAATTAGAGTTTCTGTATCTTTACTCTGATATCCTCAGTAGTCATTGCAATAACACCTGAAACCCTTCAAAAAAAAAAGAAGAATAAATATCCAAAGGAACAAATGACCTACAGGGTGATAAATACATCTATATCTTTTAAAGTCATAATTCTCTTCTGTTGTTTAAGCTCTGACCGGCTATCTTTTTTAATATTATGCATTTACTCTGATTCTGACCGCAGAAAGGAAATTCAGATTCAAGTTACATACGATGAAATAAAATTGAATAAAATGGATGCTTTCACAAACGTATGCCCTCAGATATATTCTATGTTGCAGCTCTTAAAACAACTCAACTGCAGCAGCAAATCAGTTTGAAAGAAAAATGAACTGTAGTCGACCGTGCAACCTCATGACTCGGATGCAGTTCATAAATGCGATGCATGATTAAGAAAAAGTTCCTGTCAGGAGTTGCATAGCATTTGTAGAAAGAGGAGAGAAGAATGGTTTTCAGAAGTGAGGTTTCTAGGAGACAGATTTGTATTGCCATATCTTAACCTCATTGTCTTTGTTGTCCTTTTTCTGCATCTCTGTCCCTGCAGCCCCTTTCAAAGTTAATTCTGCATCAGCCCAGCAGATGTCCTCAGGCTTTCCTTCTTCTTGAGTCACCTGACTCCCCCTTCCACTTGCTTTGCAATCACCTCTGGTCTCCTGATTTATCCCACCTACTCAAGCACCTGTTACCCATTTTTCCAGCCAGCTACACCCTTTCCCTGTCAGTACGCCGTCTACTTTCTTGTTCTTGCCACCTTGGCAGACGACTGTTCCAGCACCTGCCAGGTTGTAATCCTTCTTATAATCTTCTCTGAAAGCCACTCCATTGCATCTACCTGTCTGTTGGTTCGCACCTGGTCTCTCCAGTCATTTGTATATGCATTTATCTGGGTTTTGTTCTACTTGTAGTCTCAGTGTTTTTCATGTTTTCTCTGTTTGTATGTCCCAGTGTGTTTCTGTGAGTGTCATCACTTTATTTGTGGTAGCCAAAAAAGCTGCTGTAATGGAGTGTTTGTGTCAGATAAAAATATCTGCATATCCTGATTAACCCTTCAACTGCTGTTCTGACATGATTCATAAATGGTTGCAAATGTATTTTTGAATTAGGGAGAGACTAAAACCTTTTGTGTTCTCATATAGTTAGAACATGGAGAACACTTTACACAAAACCCAGATCAGTGATCAGCCATTATGCTGTCCTTTTAGTTTCTTCTCTTTGCACACATCAGAATACACAATGACTCATGCGCTATTACTGTCCGTTTCTTTAAATGACCCTCTCCATCAGAACTTCAGCTCAGCAATCAGTCACAGGGCCACGTGCCTCTGGGAATCGTTCGGCCAGCCCCATGCTGGGAAACTGTATCCAATTTCAGGCCTGCCAGGCTGCTTAGTTGTTGCAGCAGTAATGAATGTCCACAGTCACTGACACTGTCACTAATGCTGCTGACCGCTGAATGGTGATGGTCAGATTTCAGTGCTTCTTTCATAGCATGAAGGCCAAAAACAAATTTGCATTTCGACCCATAATTGAATACAATGGACACATGGTCTTTGTCAGGCATGATGTAATGTCTGTGTCACATCCCCATTATATTCTGAAAAGAAAATCTTAATAAACATGAGGGCAAAATCAATAATTTATCAAATTACCACCTCCTCACAACCTTCTGAGTGCACATAAACCATAAACCCCCATAAACACGTTTACATGTCAGATGATCAACAAACAACAGCAATATGATATTAATGTTTGACCATTAATTAAGAATATCAGAAGTACAATTGCACTGAGTTGCATCAGAAGTGAAGGGCGTTTTATGTATGCATCTCATTACATTTCCTTTTTGAATATGGGGTATATAATTGGTTATACTATCATGCTGTGGAGAGATATTAAATTCATTATTGCTCAAAAGAGAGCCATTATGGTGTTATACCTAGAAACAATGGCCCAAAAGGGTCTAAATGAGGATTTTGACCCATGAGCAAGCATGATTGTACCAAACCTCCATCTTTGCATCTACTTCTTCCGAATTATCAGTTTTCATAGATATGCATCTGATTACTCAATAATTGTAGGCTATATTGTTTTGGTTAAATTGCATATGGATTATGTAATCATACATAGGAATATAATAACCAATTGCTGTTGTAATTTCAACTACTCCCAATTCACATCTCTGGGGATGTCTGCACATTGGTACAGCTGTTCAATTGATTTTTCCATTTTACTTATTAAATGTCTGTGATGATTCACGCCTAATGTTCTGGTTATTAGATAAATTCCACTAACCAGGTCAAAGTTTTGATTCTTAAATATATTGACTAATGGATTTGGAATTGTGCATCTAACTTTTGTATCCATATTTTTGTGCATATTGCAAATATTGTAATTGCTTTATTGATGTTACAATATGATCAAAGGAAAGCATTTGAGCTGTTAATTTAATAGATATTAGAGATATCACGGTCCTGTTTTCTGTCCCCAACACCTATGCAATCATTAAGGATATTTTCGAGCTTTCAAAACATTTTGTCTGACAAAACTAAAGTAAAAAACAGGGCAGATTAGAACTTTCTTAAGAGAATCTCTTATCTACAGAAGCCAAGAGTGGTTATACTTGAAAATGGTCAAAACATAATTTTTTGGAGATAATTAGGTTACTATGTTGATATTTCAATATAACAATTATTTTCCCAAGTTAGCAGAATAATGTTAACTTGCCAAACCCCGCCCTTTTGCCCAGCCACATTCTGGCATCGTTAGATCCATGTTGCTCTAAAAATGGGTCCATGGGGCGCAGCTTGTGCAAAGCACAAGGATGTGCTTGTGAAAAGAGGGGGAGAGGTGTAACAGTTGAGGGTCTTGTCACTATGTCTCCAATTGATCATGAGCCCTGGTGACTTGGCCTCAGAGATATCCCTCTGGTTGAATGGTCGGCGCATGACTCTAACTCAGGATACTGGGCCTCAAACCCAGTGGGGCCCTCCTTTGTCCTGACATAAGCAGTTACAGTAGGTGATTATCTTGAGAAAACATAAGGCTAGATGATTGGACAAATGTACTTTCTGTCACCCCAAGATGAGCAAGGCTCATCAAGATAACAGGATAATTAAAAAGAGATCTCAATTAAAAATGAATAATTGCAACCATGGCCACTCTCTGCTTCTGTACTAAAAAATGTACAAAAGGCAGCATGACTTATTTCTAAACAATCATGCCAAAATATAATCTCCCTTATTGACACTGAACATAGTTTTCTGCATTTCTGCACTATGGGAAAAGGGAATTTCATCCAGTTGGTGGTGCATCATGGGATATTTCTGACATAGGGTACTAGGGTAACTCCAGTATCATTTTGTGCGTCCTATCGGGATTGGTTAAAGTCTTTGTTTTGGAGAGAATTTAGATTAAAAAAATGATTTTGTGTTGCCGTGTTACTGGGTGCTCCAGCGCCTTGCATGGTACAAGAAGATGAAGAGAACTGGAGTTACTTTTCACCCCTTTCCTGCTTGGAAGACGAGAAAAGGTCGCCAAATTTCAGACATAATAAAGACACGGCGAACAGCTTGGCTTGCAGCTGGTTGGCGGACAACCATAACATTCAACAGCTCCAGCAATAAGAGTGTAAGAAAATTATTACCCCTGTATTTTTTCAAATGGATGTATATCTGTTAAAAAAAAATCCCACTAGTTCCCTCTGTTAGTTCATGTCTTTTCTTAAAATTGATCCAGTGTTGAAGGAAACATGATGGTAGCAATTATTCACAGAACACCTTGACTAAGAACACAATCTCATCCCAAATTGGTAATGATAAATACTTCTGAATGAATACTGTGAAAACTGAATATGTCTTTTAAACGATATGATCAGCTTTGTGCCATGCACCTGGTGTTTATATTAGGGATGCGTGAGATGTTAATAAAATCAGAAAGTTTAATCTCTCGAAAGGATTCTACATCATCCTCAGAGACTGTGATTTAAAAGAAACAGTTGGTTTAAGTTTTCTAGAAAACCCTCAGGCCTTGTAAGTCTCTTAATTTAAGCCTGAGGTCCTATTGGGTAAAAGAATGGACTGAGAAGGGTTTGCATGAGTGCTCTGATTTGGTAGAGCAGTTTATTCATTAACTGTTTGTACAAACATAACCAACTGCTCTGCTGGAAATCACTTATCAAACTGCTAATTTCATTAGGGTTCCCTCAGGAATGTCATAATCATCCTGTGAATTAAAAAAAAATTGCATCAGACTGGCCTTACTCAGATGTAAACACTCCCGGGCCGATGTTGATCAAGATGAAAAGATTTGCATAATCGTAGAAGGTGCGCAAAACATTTGCCCAGTTTTAGTTTAATACAAAACCCAGGGAGGCCAGTCTTAATCGATATCATCCATGCATTCTTAATGTAGCTCAATCTAACCTTTACCTTTGAGAAGGTGTTTCTATGCAGGTGTTTTTCACTTACATGAAATGCTTAAAAAATATTGAATGTTAAATGCAGTTTCAAGAAACTACTAGTAGATGGATCTAATTGATGTATAGATTTGTAGTAAATCAGGTTTTTAACCCCGATTCCACCTAACCCTGTGCAGATTTAAACTTTGTAGGTATAAAGGAAGAATTGGTGTGTGTATGTTGTGTGATTACAAATCAGCTTGGAAACAGAGTTCAAAGGAGAATTCAGCATCAGATAGACAGTTGACAAAAAATCAAGCATAGAAGCTACAGCTTTGCTGGCACAATGGATGAGAGAATAGTGTTTCTGGAAAGTTTTGTGTGGTACTGCTAAAAACCACACAAAACAAGGTATGAGAAAAAAGAAAATGTTAAAAACTGGCAGAAATTAACACAATAATGCAGATTTATAAATGCTAGTAATTATCCTATAAATACTTCCATTTTAAAAACCAAATGCCTCCTTTAACTCAATTTTATTATCATTCTTCCTCATACTATATGGACCAAAGTGCGTGGACAGTCCAATAATAAATCATAAGTGGGGAGAAGAAAACTAGGATGAAAACAAAATGAAATAGAACAAAAACAACATTGCAGATTTTTTGTAAGCAGGTGTGAAGATGTAGAGAATAAAAGAAGAAAGTGCCAATGCACAGTTCAAAGGCAGACTGAATACACACTGTCTTTATGAAGTAACAGTTCTTGGATGATCTCATGTTAATCTCTATTTTGTGTGCAGGATTCTGATGTCTATTTTGAGCGTGATGTGGTTTAAGGGCGTGAGCTGTTATCAAAGTGAAATGTTGGGTAGCACCAGGGAATAGATGGCTCTAACAGCTTGGGGAAAGAAGCTGTTGCAGAACCTTGCATTATTGTTGAACCTCTCGTCTAATGGTAGAAGTTCAAACATTATGTGGGAGGGATAAGAAGGGTCTTTGACAATGACAGAAGCTTTGCATTAGCGTAGTGCCTGAAAGATGTCATAGATGAATTGAAAGACAGAGAGACTATGATCCTTTCAGCTGTCCCCACTTTGCCATGGGGGGACTTTTATTCCAGTGTTGTACAGTTCCTTAATCACACAGCGACCCAGCTACAGTTACTATGGCCACTCTTCACAGATCTTAGCATGTAGTGGTGGTGGGTGGAAGAAGGCTGACTCCCTTTTATGTCATCCATCTATAAAGATGTTGCTTTGCTTTCTTCATAATTGGTTGGTGTTGATGAACCAGATGTTGTCAGAGTGAGATCAAGAGTCTTTTTGGAGCTGACCATCCTATCTGGATCATCAGTGGCTCTAAAACAGAAGACTCTTGGTGGTTATGTCATATTGACACTGTACTCACTTCACCATTATTGAAGTGCTAATGAGAGGTAATAATTGAAGCATGTGCCTGTTTAATTCTTCGGCACCATGATGACCATGATGTAGGGGTGTTTTTGAGCTTGGGGGGATCATGGCAATGGGGGGAGATGTCACTGAATCTGTGAGGACACTTACCAGTTGGTCAGCACTGTCCCTGATCTACCTGGGACGTTGTCTGGGCCTGATACTAACCATAGGTTGACTCTAGATGGGAGAGCCTTAATACTTACTGAGCCCTAATAGTCCATTTGATTTCCTCTTCCACTTCAAAGAAAAGTTTCCTGAAATGATTCCACCCCATTAGGAAAAATGGTTGCCTGATATAGATCATAGATGGATGAATGAATAGTGTAGACAGAAAAACAGAAATAACCAAACTTACTTCTTAACAATCTACAGCAATTGTAGGCATGGAATGGAATTGGAGTTGTTTCTTTTACTTTTTGTTTCCAACAAATCTGAATTTGTAATTGATTTCCGCCTCAGGTTATCTCTGGTCACATATAGCAGCAAAAGAGGCTTTAGTATTGATATATACTCCCCTTGTGAATTAAATATCATGAATACTTTAGCATCTCTCTTTTGAATCCAGCAGACATGAGAAAACATTGTAATTAATTGGGCATTGTAGTTTTACGCAGTTGATGCCTAGTATTTAATCTCCTTTTAGCTTAATTTTGATTTCCATAACCCCAGAAAAAAATATCTGGCTCTCAAGTTTCCATGTCAAACTGTGAGTCTAAAAGATTGTTTCTCAAGTTACCAACTGAACGGATACGTGGGTAATCTAACCATGCATATAATATTCCTAATACTGATCTTATCATACTTACTGTAACTTTAAATCTTGCAGTCATATGCACCTCTCTCTGTGAGTAACCCTGCAACAAAGAGACTGTTTAGTCCTGGTCCTAGCATGTGTTCTGACTGTTCAGATTCAGAACAATTTTAAAACTGGATTTGTAGCTGACACTGGTGAAATGTGCTCTCGCACTTGAGCATAGGGTTCTGGTGTCATGTTGAAGTTTCTGTTCCGAATCTTACCACATAAATTAAGCGATAAAAACAGAAATCCAGAAATACGTGATTACAAACTGACCAGTCACAAGGGAGTACTTCCGCATGACTGCACTGCATAGTGGGGTGAACACCAGGGGCCTCATGTACAAAGCGTGCGTACGCAAAGAAAAGTGCCGTACGGTCATTGTCACGGTAAAGTTGAGATGTATCAAGAGTGAAATGAACTTGGAAACGTGTGGTGCTTCACGTCAATAGATAGATGTGTTAAAAAACGTTTTTAAGCTTTTTAAAGAAAATAAAAAGCATTTAAATGGCTCAGATGCACATATCTAACATCAATATTAATATTTCAGAACAATTATTTTCACAGGTGATTAATATAGGCTACAGGTCTGAGAAGTCTCTCATTTAGTTTTCTTTATTTTATTCATTTATTTTATCTGTCAGGCCAAGTCTGAAACAACATAAACACCAAAGTGGAATAATGGCCATGTTTTACGGCCGCTGACCCGCCGTTATTACCTTGGGTAGGTGAGCGAGTGTTGCACACTGAATGACAGAAGCGAAAGCTCCGGTGCAAGAAGTTTTTTTTTTTGTTTTTTTGTTTTGTCTGCAATGACAAGAACAGCAGGCTACTACATGTCACGGTCTACTGCTCTGCCTGACCACTTACCGGTCACCATGCTTCTTCAACTTCTTCACTAAATCCACTGCTGTTTCCCCTAGCAACGTGAGACGCTTACACGGGTGGGTGGTTACTAATAATAATAATACATTTTATTTATAACGCACTTTACATTTTGTAATCTCAAAGTGCTAAGTAAGTACTAGAGAGGTCACATGTC
>JAPMNP010642691.1:5252-17582 GCA_029874935.1 Atherina boyeri | reverse complement strand
AGAGGAAAACTGAGACTGGGGTGAAGAGCACGATGGGAACAGCTGGAGACAGGCTCCTACCGGCAGGACTGGAGTCATGGAAAACTCCCCTTCATGGGTGAGAAGCAAAGACCTCAGACCACAGGAACTGGACAGTAGAAGACTGGAGGAAGAGTCCAACACCGGGTGGGTTTATGGTGAGATGGAGAGCTGGGGGGGCCTCCAGGCCGCAGTGTCTCACACTGACTGTTAGATTTAGAGGAGGATCAGGGATGATCAGGGAGGCTGCAGCCAGGCTGGAATCAGGCAGATGTATCTTTGAGGACCCATTTATGAAGCTACATACAAGATTATCCTGGAAAAACATTTACTACTTTAGCTGAGACTGTACTCCCCAACTTCGAGGATGACAGCAGGACAATCCTCCCCCCATCCAGGGGAACCAAGGTCTGCATGGAGGATCATCACAACAAGAGCCTGTCATGGCCAGCCCCATCTCCAGATCTAAACCCTGTTGAAAACTTCTGGAATGACATCAGAAGGAAGATGGAGGGTCACACAGCATCAAGCAAGGCTGAGCAGTTTGACTTGGTGCAGAAAGAGTGGTAGAAAGTTACCCGACAGCCATTTGAGCAGCGGTCTCTTATTTTTTTATGGAGCTGTAGACTACAATGTGTCTTCTTTTTGCAACCGGAGGTGTTGCCCCCTCCTGATCATTAATGAGAATGCAAACTAAATGCAATTTTTTCTTTACTTTCCCAATCTGAAGGCTACATCCATCTTTTATATAAAGTTTGTGATGTTTTATGGTGATTCAAGCCTTCAGGCACCTCTCTGTGGGTCAGAATAAACTCAATTAAAGCTGCAAGTCTGGGTTCATTATGGATAGCTTGAATGAATAAATTATAAGAAAAAACAAGCTTGAAAAATATTCCATGAAATGTAATGTAATATTTAATACAACTGCTGTTTTTTATTATTTATTTTTTACTTATATAAAAAAAGAGAATATAAAGGGACCTAAATATAACAGTATTATTTTATTATGTCGAGGGCAGGTGACAAGAAAATAGACAACAGTGGTTAGTTTACTTCTTCCTTGTGCAGAGATGTTCGTGTTAGTGTTTTAGAACTGTAACATGAATAAAAAAATAAAGAACATAATAGCGTGCATGGCCAGAATATGAAATACACATTCACTATTAGGTTTCAAAATCATCTCCTAAAAATCTTCAGTAAATGTTTGTGCTTAGGTGTCACAAACAGAAAATAAAAATGACTGAGAAATGTTGGAAATTCAGTCTGGAAATGGGAAGAGTATGTTATCTGATTGTGCTCACTGATAGCATCTGTTAGGGTATTATTGTTAAGCTGGCACTCGGCCACTTCTTATGGCCAAGGAGGGATTTATTGCCGCTTCATGTTTCAGATCCATGATGCTCTCTTTGAATTAGCATCAGTGTCTCCTGTCAGCAGACATGTGGAATGAACTGAAACCTCTTATGCAGACTTCAGTCTGGTGTGGTGAGTCAGCTCCATCCTCAGCAAGCATTCTTGGACAGTAGCACAGGTGCAGAGCGCAGCAGGTACGGGAGCTGCAGGCTAGAGAACTCATCCATCTGGTCCTCTACTGTTACAATACACACTGTGTACAAAATAATGTAGTCATCATATTTGCTGTCTCGAATTCAAAAAGGAAAACAGTTTGTTTTATGCGGGTATATAGGCCGTCGATCTTGTATTACAATATCATATGATTTTGTTAACATCAATCAGGCTTTCCTGACATGTAAAACCGATATTAGGCCCCACATAATGTTCAGTTTTGGCTCGGTTTTATTTTGGCTGGAGACCTAAAGTTCCTTTGGGAACCTTCCATCTTAGTGATTCTATAAGAAAATCTCAGGTTCTAGCCATTCATTTGAGAATATTCACTAGTTTTCTTATGACTCTTCATAAATCAGATATTGTGGTTTTGGACTAATGGAGGGACAAACGAGCATATTCACAGACATTAATCTTTGATGGGTAATTCATGGTGTGTTCGTATTATTTTTCCCCCACTGAGGAGTCTCTTAAGATGCTTTTTTTCTTCTTTTTTTTGTCTTCATTATACAAAAAGGACCAAATAGAAGCTCTGGTATCTTTTATTAGATGCCAATCTTGCCTTGAATACAGAGATTTACTTTGTCCCAAATTCCCCACCTGTAGTTTGTGATGTAACAGGCCTTTATTCAGAGGTAAACACAGGACATCATTGTAGTAGCCTCTTTAACTTAATACCACTGGCTGAGGAACATTTATCAAGGCTCTTTAGTATCCATGCGGTTGTTTGTATGCTGAAAAGGTCACAGCTGAGCTTATGGTTGTTGCAAGCACATACTGGGACATTTTCAGCTGTCAGTGCATTGATTAGTGTATGAAGTGGTTGGCCTGTGTTATTAGTGGCTGAAGAGTCTCTGGGTGTTATTAGGAGATGTATTGTGAGAGGCCACTGCTGGTACTGAGGTACTTTTTCCCTTTCCGCAACATAAACAGCCCTCTTCTTTTAGAAATGGTCTCAGTGTCCCTGCAGTGTGTTTTCCTGTTGCATCATTTCACTTTCTGTCTTTGAATTTCACCTCTTCCTCACACATGCTCCTCTCTGTGAATATCACGCCTCCAGCTGCTGCTGAGAAGACACGTCATACAAGAAACAGATTTGCCAACAAGCTGACACCATCTGATGGTTTTCAAGAACCCAAAGTCAGAAATAGAAGAAAAACACATCTACCATTAAGATCGAATTTAATTAGATGCAGCTGTTATGTTACTGGAGTCTGTCATTTGTAATGCAGAGGGAGTGCTGTCTGTCATTTAAAACCAGCATGGCTCTGCTTGTTTCTTTAAGTTTGATATTCCCTTCTTCTTCATCTAAGTTATTGTATTGTTTTTACTCTATTGCCTTGCTCTTCTGTCTACCTCTCAGGTCACTCAGATGTGTCCATGGCAGAGAGCACTATGTCTCCAGAGGAGATCGAGGTGGAGATGACTCGTATCCAGCGCCTCCGGGAGGTCCTGGTACGCAGAGAGTCAGAGCTGCGCTTCATGTGAGTCCCACTTTCTCTATGGTTCTTGTAGCCATGATAACTTTGGTTTTCTTGGGATCCCCTGCAAAGGTATTTAAGTGCTGCTTCCTTCGGGGTTACAGTAAGTTGGCTGTTTGAAAATGTCCATTGATTATTCAGAGGGCTGAACATGCCAACAGCAGATGAATGAGTCACCATGATGAACTCACTGGCTCCTCATCAACAAACGCCTCAGGGGTTATGAATCAGTGTTTGGGATGAAACTGTATCTACTCCGATTGGCCAGAATGTAAGTCACAGATTGTAATATTTTGTTTGCTTTGATTACAGCAAACATTCACTGAGGCATCTGCAATGTCAAACCACAGATTTACATGCAGTCATTTTCACAAACGATAATGAGAGAGTTGGGCAAAGAAATTCTTCTTTAGCACATCCCGAAGATTTGACTGTTGTGGGCGATCTATGTATGAAAATAATGTCTCATGTCACTTTTTCACAACTTGATGAATTCTGGCATTGTCATCTTGAACAAAACCAAAAAAAGAAAAGAAGAAAAATCTGCAGTTGTCAGCTGGCATCATTGTTTGAGCATATAACCTCAACCTGACCAACAAAAGCAGCCCCACATGCCACAGCATAAAGCTGCACCCACAGTAATGCTGGATGCTGCACGTTATCCTGATGCTCCCACTGCTCTGAAGCAGGGGGAATCTGGACTCATCACACCACATGACCTTTATCATTTGATCAAGAGTCCAATCTTTGGCAAATTATAGCCTTTTTTTTTTCTTTAGACCACACACCTGTTCAGTCCCGATACTGTCGATTTCCTTTCATTTGATTACACTCAATATGTTTAAGTGATCTCATATCATCATTCCAGATTTCCTCTAACCTCTTCCTCAAAGATGGTGTTGACCGATGCTGTCCCAATTAAATGAATAAAAAGAGAATGGGATTTCTGGCACGGTTGTTAAACCTTTTCATCACAAAAACCTCCTATACCGGGCAATATTCAGTGAAAAATTTCCTGTTTGCTACTCAATAACGGTCAAATGGAACATGTGGTGCTAAAAATCAACTTTTACACATTTACTTGTCAAATTTAACTTTACTAATTCCTAGATCAGGGCTACTCAGTTTCAGGCCTACGAAGGCAGCAGTCCTGCAGGTTTTCAGTGTCCTTCCCCAACACACCTAACTTAAATTAAAGAGTCATTGTGCAGAACAGTTGTGCTCTAGCAGGGAGACGCCTGCATGACTGCAGCCCTTGTAGGACTGAATTAAGTTGCCTTGTCCCTAGATGAACTTGGCTGCTAGCTTATGATTCAAATGTGTTTTTTTTATTTTATTTTTTTTGTTGGTCAGGTAGGGACAAAATTGTTAGTCCACTGTGTTTCAGGTGAATTTACTTTGATGCAATGACTCGTATCTGGATTCTGACACTCCTGCATTAATATCACATATCTTAGCTATAGTTTGAGACCAAGATTATACACACAGCCTTTTTAGTGATGTATATAGTGATGTATTTAGTGATTTATATTGGGTAAGTCATTTCAGACATCAGGCTAAAAAATAAAAAAAGATGCCTTGTGATAATGAGGTTAACGAATGAGAAGCTACTCAGGGTTAAATAACTTGTGGCCAGCTGAAACATTTCTATAATTGCAACTTTTCCATTTGGAGGATCTTTCATATTTCCAAGTGGAGACTCAATTTTTTTTCTTCTTTACCGAGCTGTGTGAAAATGTGCTCATGCGTTCTGTGCAGCGTGGCATATGAGATTGTGACAAACTGATAAATTATCTGGTTTTAATATTGTATTTGAATTTTTGAGTATTTTCTCCAGTGATAATTCAGTATACTGGTTCAAGCCAGACAAAGGAATAAAACCATTATTCAATGTCAATTAAGCTAATTTTCTTTTCTTTTTTTTTTAAATAATGTGATGTGGAAATTCACTTTTAGAAATATAATTCATTCCACTTTATAAAACCTGAATTAAGGAAATTAGATGTTTATTGCCAGCATGATTTTGCCTCACCTCCGCAACTTAACTTAAAAAAAATCTTTTGTTGGTATGATGGTTTAGTTTTCTGATTATACTAATACACTTAGAGCTCACTCAGTTATTTTTTTTTTCTCAGATGCTGCCTTGAAATGCTTCACTATGCGTGCATGCTGCTCACATTTCAAATGACAGACTCTGCGTGACTCAAGTCGCCACATAAACACACACACAAACACAACGTGTGTGTGTGTCAGAGCACGGAAGTAGCTGGAAGCCAAATCTAGCATCAAGAGAGTAAAATACATGGCAGAAGAGCAAGAGAAGCAGGGAATAAAGGGAGGGGTCTGTGACGAGAAATGAAAAGGGAGGGAGGATGTAGATCGGAGCAACAGTGAGGAGGAAGAGGAGGGGGATGAGGGCTGTGGATGAGTCATCGGCCTGATCTATCACAAGGAGAATTAAATCAGTGGTAGCTGTCACTGCTCCTCCGTCAGAGAGGGAGGAATTCAGGGAGGAGGAAGAGGAAATGTACCCGAGGGAGAGACGAGAGGCTGCAGGAGGTTGAGACAGCATCAAGAAAAAAAAAAATTTGTTGCCTTTTTCTGCTTCTAAACATACACACCTGATGTTTGACGGGGCTGTGAGAGTGACAAGTGCCAAGTTCAGTTAAGCAATATGTGATTAGAAAATAATGAAACATTTGAAATCACTGAAATAGGCAATCTGAGTGAAAGAGGATTACGAGCAACTGTTTTATCAGCTGTTGAAGAATCATTCATCCAGAATGATCCCCAACATTCAGGTCACTTTGCTGCTTTATGTCATTTAATTCATGTCGAAGTTGAATATTCAGGGTTTTCCAATGTGGGCTGAATATTTATCAGTGTTGTCTTAAAGTTAAATATGTTACATCACCAAGGCCCAATATCAAGAAGTCAAATTAGAGATCCTTCTGAAGGAGCTTTCAGCTCTGTCCTCTTTTCTCTCAGGATTCACAAGCAACACAAGCCTGTCTGACATCATTTCAGTCAGATATCCAAAGTGGAAGCAGCTAATAATATCGGCCGCTCTCTAATCTGATGGAAACCAGTGATTCGTGGTTCTAGCTCTCTTTTTTGCTTTCTTTTCTCATCAGGATGGATGACATTCAGCTCTGCAAAGACATCATGAGTTTAAAGCAGGAGCTGAGACAGATCGTAGCAGTACCAGGTACAGCTCACACACATTCTCACGCATTTTACCTGGCAAATAAACATTATGAGAGCTTCACTGTCAGCATTTCAGGACAATCAAAAGCTTCTTTCTGCAGTTGGGTGATATCTGCAAACACCACTGTGATTTATAGGAGGTCTGCTTACACTAAATGCAGGGTTGCTCATAAGTCTCAGGGACAAGCTGACAAACACCTGTGCTGCATCACTGTGAAGACAAAACAAGCTTTTCTGGGAAAATGTCCACATTAAATGCATTTCACTCCATTTTTTTAACCCCATGAGTGTTCCTGTGTTTCATCTGTGACACATACAAGTGTAACTCCACGGTTATCTGAGATGCGGCAGCTTCACTGACGTCAGCTGCATCGCCCATAGTAACACATACAGTACATAGAGTGGAGCGTAGAGAACCTGGCAACAGCAGGAGAAAACACGCCTCCTCAAAGAGTATGTACATCATGTGTCAGAGTGTACAGGAGGGGCTGGTGTTGTGTTCAAGGACGCACACACAGCAACAAGACACAACAGTCACGTCTCAAACACTGGCTTGATTTATTTAAGCGCTTGACAGGCCAGCAGTGTGGAGAAAATAACCTAAGCACCTAAGATAAACAAAAACAAAAAAAGAAAACTATCCAAGTCTTGACCCAGCTGTAATAATCTTTTAAAGGGGTGTTGAGCCTCAGTTTCTCAGGCTTTCTTATGGCCTTTTGGTTTTTATTTTGACGTTGGCTGCTTTTTAACTCATTTAAATCCCAGGTCTTACCTGAATATTTTCAGAGGAATACGCATTTGTTTTTCCAAGCAGCTTTACACTCACTAATGAATCATTCAAGCAAAAAAGACCCCTAACGAGTGAACAGGTTTTGTGTTGACACATAACAGACAACTTGGCAAAGAAATAATTCAATATGTATTTCAAGACGCTTTCCCAGATGGTAGACATTTCTGGACTTAATCAGGACGACTTTTAGTACCTATGGTTTCATTGTGCCACACCAGATGTTCACATATCGAGAGCCACCCTCGACATAGATCACTGCAATTTCCTTGTGGGCCACATGTGGAGGTGTGGTTGTGACTATGGAGTCTCTTACACCGGGATTCAACGCTGTAAGTCAAGACTAAGCATTGGCCAAATAAAACAGGAAATTTAGGCCATATTTGGACCAAACATTATTTAATATCTAGGTTGTCATGAGCCGCCTTTTGCAAAAACACATAAAAACAAAAACAAACAAACAGTCAAACTGGCAACCTGTGTGTTCCTGAATACCATAAGCCACTCCACTACTAACACACCAGATATTTCATATCTCCTTTATAGCAGTAGTAGCAGAAGGTTTTTTGGCAGTAACCATATTTATGACCGTGCAACGTGCACTAATATTTATGCAATAATTACACACGACTTGCAAAGTCTTAGTGCACACCCAAAAATAAGGCTCCTCCAAAATCCCTGGATACAGCTTCACAGTTGGCTTCAGAGTTCAAGTTTTTTATTTCCGTAGGTCCCCAGATATTTGTGGGATTCTCCTAAAATCAATAATCATATCTTTTGTTTTATGAAATGTTGAGCTGGAGGTAAAATCCTCCACCACTGGGCTGGGACTGGGCTCATTTTCCTGAAGTAGACTGACAATAACCCAGTCATCTGCATATTTATTAATAGATCTGTTGCCATGTCTGCTGTGTATTTTCACCCATGTTTAGTTGCTGCAGCTATTTCCATTTTCCTTGCAGTATATGAAGAACTGAGGCGCAGTTAAAAACTCTTGCGCAGTACTTTCATTTAATATTTGCAAAAGCAGAAATAAGTCACTGTCAGTACCAAACCATCGATTTGATTAACAGCGGAACGTTGTCTGCTTAATTTATGTATCCTCTCTCCACTAGTCTCTGACATACTTAATGACATTTTATCATGAATCACGGGCACAGTTCTGTCAAAAAAATAAATAAAAAAATCAGATCAACCATCTAGCTGGTTACATAACCCTCTTTTTCTCATCTCAAACTATTATTTGGTTCATGTTCAGTGTTTCATCCATCTGCCTTACATACAGATTTTCTTTGGATATGAAGCTCTTTGGACTATACCAATACATGTCCACCCTGCTGCTGTGGCCAAATAACTATCTGTGGTACATCTGACATTTCTTGTCTGATGGCTTGTTCTATTTCCATAAAACTTACTTATATTTAGACTAGTTTAAATTGTCTCCATAGTTTTGTCAAACTTGCCACACACGTGGGCTTAATAGTCTTGTGCACTGCACTCTGCCAGATAAAAGGAGCTCATCTCTGGCATTCCCATGAACCAGCGGGGCCTCATGTTTGCATTCGTTGGGGGCTCCCGGCATCCGATTACTTTAGTCCAGGACAATGAGAACCATGTGACAAACAGCCTCCCCACTGGTCCTCCTGCTTCATACAGAGTCCCGTACCCTTCAGGTCGTCCTGCTCCCCCGTGGGAATACTTTCTGTAGCTGCACTGCTCCACTTTATTTCCAGACTGGAGAAAGAGCTGATGTGCGCAGTCATTTTTCAACTGCTTTTTTTCTAAACAGTCTTGCATACCAGCAGGGCCAGACAACCTCCACATATACACGCGCGTCACGTGTATATGTGTGCTTTGTGTGGAGGTGAAGCAAGGTGAAATTAATGTTGCAAATGCATATACTCACCCAACAAAACACAAAAAGAGGACTGCCTTGCATTTGCATAATTAAATGGTTTCATTTGTTGTAAATAATACATGAGGGTGGATTTAAGGGCCTGTTTGTGATGTGACTCAGTATGTAAGAGCCAGCTGACTTTTCTGAAAGGTCAATTTGTTAAAGTTCTGCACCTGCTTTGATTTTTTTTTTTTACTTCAGGAGTTTAAAATCTGCTCAAGGAACCACGCATTTATTCATGAAACTCAGCTACTTTTTTCTTATCTTTCTTTATTATCCCTACAGAGAAAGAAAAAAACAAGAAGCACAAGCAGCGGGAAGAGGAGCTGATCCTGAAGATTCATAAACTGGTGCAGAAAAGGGATTTCCTGGTCGATGATGCAGAGGTGGAGAGATTAAGGTACAGCATATTGAACACAGTTAATATCCGGTACGATGGCTATGAGAGATTACCGTTTATTGGGATACTGGATAAACACAGGGTGTTTTGAGAAAAAGTGGGAATAGGATTGGCAAGATAAATCAATGCATGCAAACAGATAACATAGATGAAAAAACTTCTCATAAGAATTCATAAGAAGTGTACTTTTTTTTTCATGAGCAAGGAGCACCCCTCAACAGTGGGTATGATGGGGAGGGTGGGGTTGAGAAAACAAGATTCTACTGAGCAGGTGACCCACGTACAAGAAGGCTCACCTGGTGATTAGTGTGTGGTAGAGGTGTGACGTTGCCTCGGAACTTGAGTTAACAAGTTAACTTTATCCTTTAGATGTTTTATTTAGTTAAATTAATGATTTGTAAAATTCTGTCTTTCAACACTTTATTAGCAGCCTACAACAAAGACACATGCTGCTATTTGGTCCCATTTCTTTACTTGCATGAGAAATGTCAAAGATAAAGTTTGACAACTATAAATCTATGTTTGGCACCAACAATGTAATTCCCAAAAAGCCTTTGGCAGGAAACTGGGGAGAATTTATTTACAGGAGATTAATACCATCCTTAAGCAACAGGGAAAGAATATGGTTCTGGCACAGAGCAGAGAGATGCATCTAACACTTTAATCCACTTTTTTGCCTTAAATGCTGTGTTTTCTGTTAATGTTTGCACATTTAAATCGGATAATGTTGACAGAGAACAGAACCAAAAAGAGACCACACCCAAAGAATATCTTTCAGAAATCATGTTTTAATGTAATTTTTCCACAGCTTTCAATTAATTTAGGTTGAAATGGGCTGTAAATCAATGCATTTATGTTTTTATTTACATATACAACTTTTTTAACTCTATTTTTTAAATATAAAGAACAAAAAAAAAACAACAGTGGGGTATAACAGCAACAAATATAACATTTTAAGCTTGGGTCTTATAGACTTCTTCCATCTCTGTTCAAAATAAGCCATTTTCAGTCATATGTGTTGAGGGATGTTTTCCATCACGTAAATTTCTTCCATAATCTCGTTCCACTGTGACAATATTGAGGAGAGACTCTTAAGCAAGTTCTCTTAAGCAATAGTTTTCTTGCTAGCCACCAACATAACTTTATACAGGTAAATATCCTCAGTTCGTATAACCGACTTTGATAGTAGGCCCAGATACAGTTTGTAAATCACTGAAAATCTTATTGCCAAATACTTCCTCCGTTGCTTTCACAAAATTTTCCCAAAAGGGTCTAAGTCCAAAACACATGAGAATGATTGGCACTCGTATTGCTACATATCCTCCACATATACAGCATTTAATATTTGATCTATTATTTAAATAATTTTAGAGAAAGACAAGCAGAGATTTATCTCAGATGAACACATTGACAACACAGCATTAATATTACATGTGATGTACAAACTGGGACTTGGGACTACCATAATATTCAGTCACTAATGATACAAATAAAATAATTGCAGACATTTATTGCGTTGCACTTAACTAGGATGCGATTGTATTGCACTTCAGGGAGAAAGAGGAAGACAAGGAGATGGCGGAGTTCCTCAGGCTGAAGCTGATGCCTCTGGAGCAGAAGCTCAAAGTCACACAACGTGAGTGAAAAATGTTTCATATATAGAGTCAGAAAGGGAAACATGTTTTGGACACATCAACTTATGATTTCTCTTTACTTTTTTTTGTCTTTTTCATGAAAAGATCCTCCGAAACCCAAGCGACACATCCCAGAGCCACCTCCCAACAAGCCATCCATCACCAAGTCGGGAGTGGCCATCATTAAAGACTGCTGTGGAGCCACCCAGTGTGCTGTAATGTAACCTACAACGGCCTCCGTATGGCTCTGACTCTGTCACAACTGTCACAACACTCACATGAAATCTTCACCTCCTGTTACTCAAGAGAACCACAGCTAGCAGCGTTTGCCCTTGAACCTGCTCAGGAATCAGATTTATACCCTGGCTTCAGGCGCTTGGAAACTGATCCCTGATCAGTATTCAAGGGAAACAAACTCCTTACTGTAAGTAAATAAAAGAGGGGGCAGCTTTAAACAGAACTGTAAATAAAATCTGATTACTATATATTGATATATTTATTCAGTCTGTTGATTCAGAGGCAGATGGGATCATTCTGTATTTCATTCCTTTAAGATGATGCTGCATCTGATTGTACAAGCACAATACACTTATTGAAGTAGATGTTGGGGTTCTGACTTAGTAAAAGGTTTCCATTCTTTTGTCCCCCCCTGTCAGACAGTAAGTTAAACACGGGTCATTCTGAACCAAAAAAAAGGTCTCCTTATAAGTCATTTATGCAAACTGGTTTATACATGCAGAAGACTGGTCGTCAGTATGTTTACGTACGACCGTTAAGCGATGCTCTCAAGGGGTTTCACAGACAAAATCTGCAGGAGTCTCAAAAAGCTTGGAAATTGTTAAAAGGGGAAACTTAATGAGAGGACCCAATGCTGAACAAGGTAACGCACCAGTGCAGATGCTGCGACTAAGCTGGATTATCCAAAGCTCAGTGGCAATTAAGATTCTTGTGGCGAAAGAGTGAGATTTCAAAATAAGGTGGGCAGGTGAATTGGAGCCATCAAAACAAACTGCTGTTAATTACCAGAACACTCTCCTGGGTCTGTTAAAATGCAAAAGCTATTCAATACAGTGTTGTTGTAAAAGATAAATTGTATTAAAAAGGTCACACACAATTTAGTAGTTTTTATTGGAAAAATGAATAAATCCATTGAGATGCCACTGAAATCAAACAAGGCTCACAATGTTCCTACATTTTGTCATTACAACTTGTGGAATTGTGGTCAGAACATTTAAACAAGCTCTAAAATGTGGCCAAACCTTTGCTAAACTGGCATGCAGCCACTTATGACTTTTGTTGAGTTTTTGTTTATCTTTAAAAAAAGGTGCAGCGTGTAACAA
>JAPMNP010642688.1:0-13668 GCA_029874935.1 Atherina boyeri | reverse complement strand
TTGTTGTTGTTGATAATGTTGTTGTTTTTTGTTGTATATGTCAATATACTGTAATTTAGGAGAGCAGAAGATGAGACTTTATGATCCAGTTTATTCATTCTTAATCTCAGTTTTGGGACTAATCACAACAGGTTACAAGATGGATCTGCTCTATGAGGTGGCCCTTTACGTAAACAAATACTAACAATAATAACAAATAACAATAATAACAAATAATAAACAGAAGAAGACACAAATGCTCACAATTTTTTTTACAATATATATTTTTCAATAAGAAAATAGAAAGAAAAAATCAACTGAATAGTCTGTTGCATGTCACAAGAATTATTACATACGTCTAAGAATGTAGTAGTGATCACAGTGACCTAATACAAGATTTTAAAGCAGTACAAATAGTTTTAGAGTATATATTTTTCAACTGAACAGTTTGTCACAAAAAAATGAATTCTTAAGGACAAAATGCATTCAATGGATTTCACATCCTGCTCTGCTTTCCTGCCGGAGAAACTCAAAGAGTTCAATATGCAACGGCTGAAGCAGCAGTGGAGGTTCAGCTTTATTTGGCTGAATCCTACTTCTCCAGAGGATAAGACCCATTAAAATACTGGTACTCTAAGACAACAGCTTATCCTAATATTTACAAGCTTTACCAAGAGATGTCTACACATTCCGGCTATTTCTGTGCCATGTGAAAGGGTCTTCTTCAAAGCTGGAGAGGTAGTAACAAAGAAGAGGAACGGACTGAAGTCTAACTCACTTTAAACAATCTTGTTCTTAAATAAGAATGTTTGAACCCCACAAATGCCCACATGTACCTAAATGGGTGAAAACCAAAGGAGTATACAGTACAAGCAGCATCTATAAAGGGTTGAGGCCCTTTTAACTTTGTCTCATCAGTGTGTGTGATGCTATATTCGGTGGTAATTTTACACTAATGAGATATATTGATAAATATATTGTTTTTGGCAAAGAGATCACACTAAATTCAGCACTTTTTAGTAGCTTTAAAAAAAATTCTACACATGATTTAATTATTTCAGATACATATCATATTTTTAAAGCAAAAGGCTGTTCTAATCTTCTAAACACATAAACTGACAGAGAAAGAAGCACTGGACGTTGAAGCACAAAAACTTCTTTCACAGCAGCCATTTTGAATCACAATAGGATGTAAATAGTTCTGAATCACATTTGTCATGGCTCTGCCTAAGTCTTCAATAATTGAATCAGTAACAAATGTGTTAAACCGGAGATTTTCCTTAAAAAGTGGCTGCTGTGAAAAGATGTGCTATTATACAGTGTAAAAATGACCCCCTACCTTGCATGCATTTAAATTGTATGTTCTGTATGTGAAGAAGGCGGGGAAAAAAGAGCATCTCAAACCTACAATTAAAACAAGTCTGACACTTGATTTTGATCACCATTTTGTATTTACGGGTATTTCTGTTTTTCCTCTAACTTCTGTATGGAGGAAGTCTTTCCTCTTAACTCCAATCAGACAGCTTTGATAGTTACAGTTAGCTAAAAAACATGAAGCTTAAAAACCAGCTCCACTCTGACTTCTGCTAGTTATCTCAAAGGAGTACTAAGCCCCCCATCTGTTAGGGCTGTTCAAAGAAAGCAGCTATAAAAGAGTTATCCATCGTGTGTTTAAATAAACAGTAGTTTTTTTTTTAATCTGGGGCATTTCATTAGTTTAGATTAAGTAACTCAATGACAAGCTGATGTCAAAAGATGATCTGAGGAGGTCAAAAAGCAGAGACGGGGCCAATCAGGACAAGGAAAATAAAGAACAAATAAAGAAAATAAGTTAGACAATGATGATTAAATTACATCGACATTCGAAACATAGAAGACCGAGGGGCTGTTAAAGCATGAGCACATAGGGTAGAGGAGAAATTTCAGAGGCGGGAAAAGGAAGGAAGGTGTGTCTTTTGAAGCGGTCATGAAAACGGGTGATCGAGGAGGGCTTTTTTCGGCTGCACAAGGAATAAATGACTCTGCAGGCGCCTGTCACTCTGTGGGCCAGCGTGGGATGATCAGTGATGATGACAGGGGCACAGACCTATGTCAAGATGCCGAACCCAGCTGTCAGTCAAACTCTTCTGCCCTGTGGGATGACAGGCATGGGCCTTAATCCTGCTGAAGAAGGGCAGAAAGAAGAGAAGTAATTAAAAGGCAGGAGACGGAATACAGAGACATCAAAATGAAAATAAAATTGTCAATTCAAGAAGAGCAATGCTAGTTCACTTTGTACATTAAAGGAAACTAAGACAAACAGGTAATTATACTACTTTGTGTTATTTGCTCTGTTTTGCATCAGGAAGTGAAATCTGAAGCTATTTACAATCTGGGCTTCACTACGGAGTCATGTAACTTGGGGAATGAAAAATTTGATGTCCCTTTCCTTAGTAGGCAATGTGACATTGTGTGAACTTGTTATTTGACAGCCAGAAAAAGGCCATATGAGTCATCCTCCAGCTATCTTGGACCGCAATTCCTCAGGCCTCTGGGGATTTCAGAGTAATGACCAGAGAACCAGTACATCAGAGCACAATAGAGAAAGAGACGTTATCCCACAGTCAGTATCTGCTAAAACTGTTTTCAATTAGTGCTCGCTGATTCTCAGTGTTGGTCCTCCGCATCATTCCAAGGAAATGCAACCATAACTTAAAAGCACAATGTTTGGTTTGGCCATGGTGAACTTTGTCCTCATCTTCTTTCTATTATCAGTGATAATCCAACATTGTGTTGTATTTAAGATTTAACAGTGTGTGTGTCCTACAGTGATGTCATGTTGTGAAAATGCATTTAAAAATCCATATCTTATTCACAAAAACGAGCAAATACTACAACTTACTACAGCAGAAAATATGTCTCAGACCAAACAAGGGGCAGCATAAGTCACTTCATGGTAAATATATGAAAACAATCAAATAACATCCTCATTTTTTATGTAACACATCCTCACTGAGAGGTAGAGGTGGCTCAGGCAGGATTACTTCCTTAAATTTGAAATAAAGCGCCGTATAGACACTGACAAAGGTGCTCTATTAAACAGCAAAGAAGGACCTTAAAAGGTTTAATCAAATCATGATATGTTCCTAATCTTAGCTAAGTCACTGTGGTGCCTAAATATTACGTTATAGTGGTAAATGAAAAGACATTTAAGAGACTCATCTGCAATGTCCAAGGTCAAACTAAGAAGAAAAACCTTATTTCAGACCCAGACATCCAGGATGAAAGGTATTTGGCTTATACCGCCACCTTTTCTCCTAACTCTGACCACAGTATTTGTTGGTGATCCACTCACCAAAAAACTCTTAGTGTTTTTTTTTATTGTCAGAGCTTGTGTTTCAGGTTACCATTAGCAATGCCTTAATTGGATTGGAAATTGTTCAGTTAAATGAATCTAATCCTGTGTACACCTACACCCATTTTATATGTAGTTTAAGTACTAACCTGGACTTTATTTATAGCATGAAATACGTTCATAAACTCACCCGGATAATTTTGGATTTACTTGAAGTCTAGCGGGAGATATTTAGATAATTCGCACTGGCGTACATATCCATTCAATGGAGATGGTCGGGGCAACATCATTTCAGCCTCTAAATAAGACATTATGTGTCACAAAATGCCTGGATTTCACCTCTGTGCCTTCAGAGCAGCTTTATTCTCATCCAAAACCAGAAATATAGAGACACAAACTGGTTATGACGATGATACTCCATAAGAAAGTGCCTTCGATTATGCCATTGCCCCGACAACGCCAGCGCGATGGATCTAAACATCTCCCGATAGACTTCAAATAAAAAAAAAATTGTATGTGTGAGTTTATGTATTTCATGCTATAAAAAAAGTCCAGGTAAAAAAAATTTCCTTTCAGGGAAACATGAAATGAAAACTTTTTATATTGAAACATTGCAATATAATGCATTAATAAATTAATTGGAGATGAATTTAGATGTATGCATCCAGTAATCAGTTTGGTATCCAGTTCATTGCCTGGGTATTTATTCAATTTCCATTTTAAAACACTGAGTCAACTTTGTGAATGTTTACATTCAGTTATCCCAACCCTTTGTCAGTCTGGCTCCCAATCCAAGAGGACAGTTTGACCAAAACCTTTGATCTCGAGATCAGAGTGTGAAACATGCCTTTTATGCCAGAAAAATTTGTATTTTTGTGCACATGGGTATGAGTTTTTGTGCATGTGTGCTTAGAGCAGAGACACTCAGAAACACCTTTTAGGGGAAACTGTGAACCAAAAGAAATATCTATTGACTTTTTTGGGGGGCCCAGATGTACAGTGTCCCTGAGGTGATCAGAGCCACGACCTGACACGCCAATGTCCCAGCATGCTCTGCAGATGTGGGTCAACTGACATCTGTTTCTCACAGCAGCTTGGGCTCAGCTCGACCCAAACAACCCGGCTGCCATATTCATCCTAATAACCACTCCCATAATCACCAGGGATTATTCTAATATTAGTGAGCACACACACACACAGATGAGCACACACACATCAACTGCTCTGATTAAGGTATAGTGCTCCATATGTTTTTTTGGAGGGTTTTGGGAAGGATTTGTATGTTTTTAGCCTTTCAGTGAAAAGCCTTGAAAAAGCCAGCTTAGTGAGGACTAAAGAGAGTCTCTGCATAAATAATATTGGAAAATAGCCTGAGCAAAGAGGGGGTCATGCTGGGTGAGATGGGGCCAGCCTGCAGAGGTGCTCTAACAATGAAAACACATCATGAGGCTGCTCCATGGAGATCTGGCCTTGAAGTTATATAGAGAGACGAGAGACAGCGGTGTGCTATTCTGTCTCCATAAAGGAGGGATTATGAACCACTGACAGGATGCGTGAATCAAGATGGCACACTCACCACACAACAGGACTAAAAAGAGACACTGCAGGGGGCTGTCAAGACAGAGCTAGATTGAAGATGGAGGATTACCATATAATGATAAAAGATGATGAAGATGATGATGATGATGAATAGATCGCTGGTACTTTAGATGTCAGTGAGACAACTTGCTTCAGTGAGAAGCTTGATTGTTCAAGCTTGGATTTCCATTGCAATGAAACACATCTTATAGTTTCTTTCATGCAAGTAATCTTTTTATCTTTCACGTACAACTGCAAACTCATTTGAATTTGTGCATTCTTGAGTTACAAGTCTTTGTTTTGTGTGAAATTATCTTTTTCCCGCGGCCTTTTTTTTTTTCTCTAAAAGGTCTATTTGTGGAAGTCATGGCCTGCTGGTGTTTATGACTCTCATTGGACCCATACTGCTGGTGTTTTTCACTCTCTCTCTCTCTCTCTCTCACACACACACACACAGTAGATCCTTGCTGCTGACACTCAACTTCATTCCTTGCTGCATTTGCATCTGTAGTCTCCATGGAGACCTTGTTTATGACCTACCCCCCGCTCACAAACATATACACACACACTCACTAAGACACCGACTTAGACAGGCTGCATCTCCTTCTGTGTTTGATTTGGTGTTATTGTACCCATCGGATCACAGCCTCCAGGAATCCTGAGCCCATATGCACAAACACACACACAGCAGTTGGCCTGGATGGATGCAGCAGCCCTGTGCTAAAGACAGAGCCATAAGCAGTACACCACCTAATCACCTCCAGGCTGGTCTGGATAATGACATTTGTTAAGGCTTTGACTCAACCTGCCTGAGTAAGAACGCCAGTCTGCCTACCTTTCCTCTCACTCATCACTTGTCTTAATCGAGAAACTAGCAAATAACATTGCAAATGATCTAAAGCAGTGGGAGGCTTTACATTGAATTTGCAAAGTGTTTGGTATGTATGCGCCTGCACAACCATGAGTGAGCATAGAGGGCGTTAGTGAAAGGCCATCCTGCTTAGCGGGTGGTGGCATGCAGGCAGGTTTTTCATGAGAGGGGGAATCTGTTATGCAACATGTGAGAGCCTGCTAATCTTGCCAAACAGCCTGCTCCTCCTGGCCACCTCACGGCCCGCACACACACAAATATGCACTCACACACACCTCCTGGCCATCTTTCTAGCCATGCATGGCTACCCACCCAGGTGGCCTTAATGGGTTTAAGAGCAGTCGGAGATCTTACTGCACTTCTGTCCAGACCTGAGCCCTCCTGTCTCCGCATGTGACTACACAAGTGGACGCGTGAGAAGTCAAGGCGCCAAGATGTCACCAAAACATGCCAATATGGTTGCTTGTTTAGAGGAACGGAATACTGCTTTGAAGGCATTTTTATTTCACTGTTAGTAAAAATGAGTGTAAAATAATTCTCAGAGACAGTGACAAAGTTGGAGGATCAAAAGATTTATCCCTTTGGTATTTTCATGATTGTACTGGCATCTTGTAGTTGGCAAGTTTCGATTCAGCGTGTGTGTGTTTTAGAATCTTAAATAAACATTAGGGTGACTTGTTGGGCTCAGGTGGCTCCACTCACCAAACTACCTTCTAGGAAGCATTACTCAACTTAATGGCATATGCTAACAGACCTCTAACAGCTGAGTGGCTCAGTCTACAGCGCGTGCACTTAGACACACTCATATGCTGTCCAAGATCACCTGCAGGACACAGACCCTGCTGTAATTCCCTGATCTCACATGTGCTCTTCCACAAGGCTCCTCTGATGAGTGGTGAAGTGGAGCAAGGCTTGAGATGATATTATTATTGAGTTATTATTTCTATACTTTGACAGAACAATTCCAAGTTCAGCATATTAATCAGTTGCTTATCGTTATTCTGTAAAATTAAGCTTCTTTCCAATTAGTTCATCTTTTGAACATGTGAATGGAACTGAACTCAGATGCTCTTAAAATTCAGCAAAGTTTTAAATGTGTGAGAATATTAACTAGTGACCTAAACTTGCTCAGTACAATCAACCCTGAGAGAGCTTTTAGAAGTGGCTTCTTATCAGTTACTGTTCTGGCTTATTTCGTTTGTGCCAACAGCATTTCTTGCCATTTGGCCTCTGCTCTACATTGTGACAGCTTTGATGTTCTGAGAGGCTTCAGGCCCTCCCTGCATCCACAACTGCAGCACAGAGGCACAATAAATACTTGGATAACAGCTCAATCTGTAATTCGGGAAAAAAACAAATAACACAGTGGTCCTTACAAGCCTTCTTTTGTCAGAGTTTGGTTCTGGATTCATGAACCGAACAAAACAATTGGTTCCAGATTGAGGCAGACTTCTGTTCTCCCCAGGGGGATGGTTTAAATATATCAGAGTAGAGAGAAGCAGGAATAACAGTGGAAATGGTGAGAAAGCAATTGAGAGAGGAGGAATGAGTAAAATGGAAAAGAATTCAACCATGGGCAGTGTGGGAACGTTTGGGTTTAATGAGAAAATGGATGCAAGAATGGATGATGGATAAAATGTATAATGTAAGCAGATTTTTTATGAAAATGGGAAAATTGAAAACAAGCAATTCAGACAAGAATTGGCCCTTTGTTGACTCACCAAAGTCATTCTTAATGAAACTTTATCGAAGCACAACTTGTAAAGAAAGTGAGTTGTAATTTAAACCCGAAAGTCAGTGCTGAAGGAAATGTTTGCTGTACTAAACCGAATGTATTTGTGTCCACATAAGGAGTAAGACGTTTAACTATTTCATTATGAAAACCTGAAATATCTCTGATTTGCAGCAAATCCTTTTCTCCTATTGCAAATTCTCCATTGTATCTATACCTAAAGGGCTTTTCTTTTTTAAAATTAAGTATAGTATAAACCTTAGATTGTGTATAATAGTTTTGTGGGGAATTAAATACAAAAAAAGTCATGAAAAAAGGGTGCTTAATACCAGTGGCAGCAAAAATAAATCTATTATCTGTGCTGGAACAGTTATAATGAAATAAACTGTATGTACTGACTAAAAATCTGAATCTTTGCATTACTGACCTGGGATTCTGCCTACTGTGACAAAAATGGCAAGTATACCCTGTTTATCAGTAACAAAAAAATATAAAGTGCTAGATCAGTGCCAATCAGAAAAGATTCCAGCCCGCTGAAAAAAAGGAAAATTTTCTAAGAGAAAAATTAATTTATGCTGGTGCCAACAACTTTTTTTTATTACATTTGTGCCTATATGAAGACAGACTCCCATTCAAGATCGAATTTTATCATAATTATACAGCCAGAGATCATGCTGTCCCTTTTTATGCTGTTCACAAAAACAAGAAAGATTTATGGATGAATGAATTAATCATAATAATCATAATCATAGCTTTTGTTGCGGTGTAATATAAAGGATTCTGAGAAAAGAAGCTGCCTTGAAATCTCATGGTTTTGGAGCCATTTTATGAAGTGTCATGAGATAAGGTCATAAAACGGTTCAAACAGCTATAAATGTTGTGTGACGAGCACATGCACCGAGTGTGACTCACAGCAGTGCTTAAAGCAGCTAAATTTCTCAGTAAAGCAAATTTATAATGCATTTAGCTATTTTTAGCTGTTTTGAATATTCATGATTTGATTAATTATTTTTTTCATTGTTATTTCACTTTTTAATTTCCATACTTATATCATCATTATTTCATTATTTTATGAAAAAAGATCTCAGTTTGTTCGGATAAAAAAGGTTATGAATGGAAGTAAATTTAGAATTCTGCGGTAGGGAGACTGAAAGTCTATTTTTTTTAGAATCAGAATCTGATGTCAGCCACACACTGAGGCGAATACTTTTTTAATCCCAATTTTTGTAATTGATATACATATACATGTCATTCATACAGTATATCTGCACTAAGGTAAGGTCATCTATGGACCTCTATGTCCTCCCTTTCAATCTATATACGTCTGCCTGTGATGTCTGATGAGAAATAATGAGCTTAGTTAGTTTGAGTCTGACCTATTATCAGCAAAAATAGATCATACCAGCAACAAAAAAAAACGCAAATATCTGTGCAATATATGGGCCGGTCAATGTATCAGTCGATCCTTACCTAGAATACACACTGCTTTACAAGAGGACACAGCAATGTCAAAGGAAATTGGTGTAAATCTTTTGAACTTGTCATCTTAGCAGCTAGGTTAAGTTTAACTAGCTTGATAGCTTGTTAAACCCATTTGTGCTTAGCATTTTTTTTCGATGGCTTCATATATGGACAATAGATGGATGTTAGGGGGTGTATAACAGTTTCAAAAACACACATTTCCCATCACCAACCACAGCATTGATTCCCAGCATCTAACAAAGCATCTTGCTGTTGCCTTGTCTTGACACTGATGCTGCTACATCAAAAACCTATCAAAACTGTTGCTTGTTTTGCAGCTTCAAGGGATAGAGGAGGTGGCACTTTCTTGATAATAGAATCAATGTACTCTCTCTCACACAGAGAAACACTCTCACAAGTGCGTGCTTCATTCTTGAGAGGACGCAGCACAAGAAAAAAAAAAGCCCTGGCAAAGGTTTGGCTAAAGTCCAGCTGCTTTCACACACACACAAACACATACTTAGTCTCTATCTTGGGTGATTACATAGCCTTTCAAACTCATTTACACACACAAGCAGTCAAGCTGAAAACTAATTTGTTACAACATACACAAACAAGCACATGCTCATGCACTGACATACACACACACATACCTACTGGCATGAACATGACATCAAAAGAGCATGGACAAGAGATGTGGAACCATGTAAGGTCAGAAGAACAACATAAATGCACAAGCAGGCAAGTTCACACACACGCAGCCCATGACTATGCCCAATCACAATTCTAAACAACGATCAGTGACAATAAACTGAGCCGATAACAATGAATTCTAATATCAGACTATATGAATTTGATCTCAGAAACGGTTTCAGAATGACTGGAACCCTGCTTTCCGAGGATTCTGCCTTCCCAGATTAAAACCCATCATCATTAGTGAGGTGACGCAGTGCTTCTTTAGGCAGCTAATTACCGATCATCAGAGCTTCCACAGGTGTGGGTTTTGGATTTGTTTATGTATGCAAACAGAAAGGGACTCTGCAGGAAGAACACTGGTGTCAACTGGTTACCATGTAGGGCAGCGGGCCAATGGAGACAAATCACTGCTGTGACTTAAAGATGAAATGTTCTGTGTTTGCATGTGTGGAGGACATGGACGGTTCTCTAGTTGTTGTGTCCCAGAGATGCGTCCCCAGGCCATCTGACACCTCTTCCTGTTTGGACATAAGGCCCCTGAGGACACACACAGCTGTGGACAAAGCTTGCTCCCTCCCTTTGTTTCCTCATACACTCACATACACACATCACAGCGCTGCCTGTTAGTTTCCATACATCAGCCTTGTTGGTGACACATTCTCCTTTTCATGTGCAGCTCTCAGTCACATGAAGGATCGTACAGCAGCTGTGAGGAGCACACAGAGCAGCATCTGTGTACACACAAGAGTGTGCATATACATGAATGTATGTGTGCATGCTCTTCTCAGTTCAGTCTGAGCCAAACAAGTTTCTCCTTACATCACCATGTCATCTCTGTTGTATTCAGAAAATGGCTTTGACACAAGGAAAATGGATGTAAAACCACAGCTGCATCTTTATGCAAGATGAGTCAACTGTCACAAAGAGACAATGACAACACGAGGTCACATACCTGCTCCGTTTGAAGTATTTGGACTCAAATGTAATGTTTTTCTACATCATCACATATTGTTTGAGTACCAAAAAATGAAAATGTGCAAGTATCTGTAAATCTTAAACATATTTTTACTCTGTTAGCCAAAATTCTGACCATATATTTAACAACCACACCTGCTCACAACTTCAAAACAGCACATTGCATGAAGATATAATGTAGTCCCCTAAAAATAACACTAAATATTCTGTTAATAAAATAATAGCTATAAACAAATAAGTAAATACTGTTCAAAGTACGAGGGAATGCTGTATCAAATTAGAATCAAACATGGGTCTCCTGATTCAAGACTTACAACTGCGCTGCTCCGGTATCATCCCATCAACCGGCACTTTCTCTTCTTCAAAATGTGGATGTTCATCTGGCTTCATAGTTTAATGACAATGCTACCGACATGAAAATCTGGTCTGGTCAAAAAAGTTGTGGTCTATCCGTATCTCTATCAAACGAGCTGGTTTAAAGCTGGGGTTTTTTGTAAAGTATCTGTGTGCAGGTCTTTGTGTGCACATATATTTATAACATGTTCAGCCATTGCTACTATTATTATCTTAATTATTCATCATATCATAATAGATTTATAGAGCTTTTCATAGTGATAAACACGAGGATCACAGTGCAAGGACTAATCTTTTTTAATACTGTCATTATTAGTGTCATCTATTATCATTATTATTATTATGATCAAGATGTAATTACTAATATTGTGATAAAGGCATGAACTTGGGCCTACCCCAAGTACTCCGGTTATTGGTATATACATGATACACACATTTACTAGCAAACACTTTACATTTACTGTCAAACACTTTCCCAATTAAGTTAATATATGATTTGGTTTGTTAGTTTTTGGGCATTTTTTTTTCTTGAGTTTTCATTTTAGTTTTTTTTTTTCTGTACTGGTTTTTCTTTTAGTTTTGCCTTTATTTTTTTGTATGTCTTCTGTGTTTTTATTCATATACTTTTTTTTCTGTTTATGTATTGGTAGATCCGGAAAAAATAAATAAATACATAAAATATATTTTTAAAAATTTAAAAAAGCTGTTTTGATTTCACTGAGGACCATTTCACTAAAAAATAAAGGAATCCTTTTCTGTATGTATTTTTGTCTATCTACTTCTGATTTGACATTTTGTAGATTACAGTAAGTGCTTTGTCAAGTTTGAAATCTTTTTAAAGGTGGTCTCATTTTCTGTTGGTAAGACTTTGTAAAGCCTAAATCACCTTTTGTATCAGTAAGGGAAAAAAACAGAGTAAACTTTAACAAGAGACTAATCTGCTCAAAAGATAAATGTATCTACAGTAGACTGAAATACTTTAAAAACTTGAATTAGTGGTCTGAATGTTGAACATAACACAAAAAGGGTGAAATAGCATTTCCATTTAAATGGACTCAGCAGACCAAAGAAAATGGACCAAACAAAAAGAAACAAAGTGAGACAATACTGTATCATTGGGGAAGCTCAGGCAGAGCCATTTTACATACCAAGCTACTACCATGCATGAAATTAGAATATAAAAAAGCAACAAATTATGGTAATTCGAAGCACAACATAACACATGCAAAAACTTCTCTCCCGTTGAATTCCTCTTTAGTACAGCCAAATGTCTAAAACAAAACAAAAAATGGCCCATTCAATGGATCAGCTAAACAAATCCCAAGGGAAAGTGGGGAAAACAGTGGTTAGCACCTCTGATGTTGTCCCGATCAAATACCCGGTCAGACTGGAGCACAGGTGCCCACCCGCTTTTCCAAATCTCCACTCTTTTGCCAGAGCAACCGCTCACTTTGGTGCGGATTTTGTATCCTCACCAAACATGAATCTTTACCAGAAAAGACAAAGCCCTAGGATGCTCTCAGGTGTTTCCAGTCAGGAAGAAAGACTGAAGAGAACGCCCCCCTCCCACCTTTTTTTTTACCGACTCCGCCCCCTTGACTCGACTCTAATGTCATCCTCACTTGCAACCAACCATTTCACATAAACTGGACTATTGTGAAATGGACTATTGTTAAAGTAGACCTTGCAAAACCCAAATTCAGTGTTACATAGGTGATGACACCTGCAATCTGTGGCATGCTATGAAAAAGCTTGTGACCTTTAAAATAATATTTAGTGATCCTCTGATTTTCAGCCAGTTTTTTTTCTTGTAACAACATTGTTACAAGATTATCGCTTTGGAAAAAAGCGTCTGCTAAATGACAGTAGTAGTATTATCTGATACCAGAATTTTCTCATGTTAAGATCTGTGGGCTGTTTGTCCCCACATGTCTGCATCATGGCTTCACATGGATAAGAATCAACAGAGGAAATGAAAAGACTGATTGTGAGTCATCACAAAGATGAAAAGGATACAGGAGGGTTGCAGCAGTGAAGCAAAGTGGTACTATGGCGTTTATAGAATGAGCCACAGGAACACTAATCACAGCCACAGCAGTCATCCTCCAAAAATGTCACCATGGACAGAGCCCTTCTAGCACTATCTTGCTCTGGAAAGCAGATGGAGGACTGCTTGGAACTTGGCACAGAGATTGTCAATGAAAATCAAACTTTTGATACATTGAATTCTTCCTATGGAGGCTTTATTTCAATATTTTTTTTGGTTTTGCTTTAGTTTATTCTAGTCATTTATCCATTTATCTACCTATTTGTCCATTTTTTATTGAATAGTTAATCTATCAATATTTTGTCCATTTGTTTGTATGTTTTTTAATATGATCAAACTTTACTTTTCAACACAGAAGTAATACAGTAATTAAGCAGTGACACAGTTTAAAACAGAGGAGCACAAGTCCAGTGCTCAAGCACTACTATCCTGACACTTTTAGTTGCATCCCTTCTCCAACACACCTGAATCAAATGAATGGCTCGTTAAGGCTCTCCAGAGCTGTAGGACGTGCGGATGAGGGAATTAAGCAATTTGATTCAGGTGTGTTGGAGAAGAGATGCCTCTTAGGCCACGTTTACACATTGCCGGGTATTTAGAGAAACAAATATTTCCTCCCCTCCATTTTCAATAATAACATC